>JAKSZP010001665.1:0-97750 GCA_022478985.1 Massospora cicadina | reverse complement strand
CCATCCCTCAGGCTCCTTGAGATTGTGTAGCCATTGTAATGAGCTGTTATGCGTCATTACTTGAAACTTGGTGCATTAATGTATACCCAAAGTTTTTGTAAAGTGTAGATGACAGCCAAACACTCTCGCTTGGTCTCCATATGATTACACTCATGCTTTTTCAGCATCCTGCTGCAATAAGCGACCGGATGCTCCTTGCTGTCATCACCAACCTGAGATAGCACACCCTCAATTGCGGTTAATGAGGCGTTGATTTGTATGATAAAAGGCCTGCTGAAATCTGGATCTTGGAGGACAGACGCCATGCTCATTGTGGATTTCAATGCCTTGAAGGCTTGATGACACTCTTCTGCCCAGAAAAAACAAACTCCTTGTAGTAATTGGAATATGGGCTCAGAAATCCTCACAAATCCTTCTACAGATCATAATAGTATCCTACCATGCCTAAGAATACTTGAATATCCCTCATAATTATTAGATCTTGCATATTTTTAATTACCTCCACCTTTTGAGATTGAAGCCGCAAGCCCTTGGAATCAATGACAAACCCAAGGTATTCCAATTGTTCACTAAAGAATTGGCATTTTCTAGGTTCTATCTTCATATTGGTTTTTAACAGCTGTTTGAACACTTGTTCAAGATGCTCCAGATGTTAGGTAAACAGCCATGAAAAGATATTGATATCATCCAGGTAAACCAGTACGCAGGGTAATTTAAGGTCACCCAAAATTGTTTCCATTGTGCACTGAAAGGTTTCTGGCGCAATGAACAGTCCCTGTGGCATGCACGTCAGTTGAAACAGCCCATGTGAAGCAATCATCGCACACTTCTCCTGTTCCTCTTAAGCACTTCATATGCCAGTATCCAGAGATAAGGTCCATTGCTGTAAAATACTTCACCCTTCCCAGACGGTCCAGGGCATTGTCAATTCTCAGCAACGGATATGAATCCTTTTTTGTAATGGCATTGAGGCGACGATAAACAGTTACAACTCAAGTGCTTCTGTCTTTTTTCTTCACAATCAAGACTTGTCTGGCCCACAGGCATTTTGGGGGCACAATCATTCCACTTTTCAGAAATTTGTATAGATCTTCTCAGACTACTTTGTCACTAGCCTGGGGCGCCATATTGGCCTCATTTTAATAGGCACATAGTCTCTAATGTCAATGAAATGCTGTACTCTTTTTTCACAACCTAAATCTTAACCATCTTTGGCAAAAAAAAGTTTAGAGTATTTTCAGATAACTCCAGTGCTTTATCCTTCTGTTGTTCTGATAATCCAATAAATGACTCTCAGGGAATTACAGCATGTACCCCTAGGCCCTTGGTTGGTAAACAACTCAGAAAAATCTCCATTTTTGACTTCTGATTTTAACTCATCCCTCATAATTAGATGCACAAATGCGACTATTTGATATTTCTTGACCTTAATAATTTGGCTAGTCGAATTTGCTAATAGGACATCAATTTCCCCGTGCCATGGTATAAGTATTCCAGGTGCTACACTAGTTCCAATCAAGAATGATTCCAAGGGGGTATGACCTCCCCATATAGTCCTTCTGGAATATCCAGCGTATTACCAGTCCTCATAACCAGTTGATGGCCTTGAGCTATTGTTGCATCCTTGTTCTCTCATAGAGGCATTCCTCAATTTTTTATGGCAGTTGGCATGGGGTGGCTTTAATTTCACCACTGAATATATCCCACTGGTATTATACCTTCAGCATAAGATATAATTAAGTTTTTGCGATGGCTAGTAGCTTTGTATTGTCATGACAGTAATAAATTGGAGTGATTGGCTTAATATCATCAAGATTTTTTCTTTAAAGTCGCACAAGATCCTATAGGTCCTTAGAAAACTAGTTCCAATTAGTATGTCATAATTGGCGTTAGGAAGCACTATTGAGGGTGCAGCTACTACTAAAGCTCCAAGTTAAAGCGTCAGGGCGCTGTAAGCTCCTTCACTCTTAGTGCTGTTGGGGACCGCGGTCCCATATTCCTAATTGTGGTCAATGTATATAGCATTTTTCAACTTCTCAACCAGCTTCATAGAGACAATGTATATAGGTGCTCCACTATTAAAAATAGCTACAACTTTGATCTTGTTGACCAGAATATCCACGTAAGTGCACTCAGAGTAATAAGAATCAGTAGAGTTTATTAAGTGGATATGGGAAGAATCCAAAGAGTTAAGAGTGTGATTCAGAGCATTTCCAATGCTAGGACATCCAACGATGAAAGTGTCAATTGGCATAGCTATATTCACCCCCTTCAAGCCTGAGGTATCTGCGGAATTGCTCAGCCCCTCAGCCAGAATATTCTCAAGTATTTGTTGCACATATAGTTTAGTGACTACTTCAGAGGCTTCTGGTATGACAACTGTTGAATTTTGGGCTTTGTTATGATGGTTGGTTCTTCATCAGGTGTGCAATGCAGTGTCGTGCATCTATTGTGTGAGGACAATAGACAGGATGGTGATTTAGAACCTAAAGTATAACTTTTTGGTAGCACTTATATCATATATCCTGTAGTTTACTTAGATGTTGTCACGCCGCCTTGATCTTACTAATCCCAAGTAAATACCAACTAGTACAAAGTAAAATATTAAACGCAAAAAAGTTTACAAGCTAAATCATAAACTTAATCCAGTAGTTAAATCTATTTTAGTGTCAACTTAAGGGTTTTTATAGAGTTTGATGTTAACCACATCTTACCCATGACGCCTTACTTTCAGTAGCATTTGGCCACGTAAAAACTTTGTAAAAACGTCTACAATACTTTGACTCAGGGCGTCATGCTCAGCCTCAGGGTCGGTGTAAACACCATCATCATTCTTGAGATGGTGTTTCATATGCGTCTTCAAAATAGCTGAACTGATTTACTTTCATGTGCAATTGGCAGCACATACCAAGGCGATTCATATCACTAATTAGTAATTAATTTGATCAAAAAACTTGACTGACATTTAAAACTAATTTTGACATAGACCAACAAAGCCCACGTGCCTGAGTCACTAAATCAAAACTTGAATTTAAGTTTGATTTAACCAACAAAGCCCTCGAGCCTGTGTCATCATAGTTGGATATAATTAAGTGAAATCACTAGGCCACAAATTCAAGTTCAGATATACTTAGGATATCTTTGGTTTACAATAAGCGACAACTTAGATCCAGTCAACCATTCAACAACAACCTTACTCTGAGAGTGATTAAATACATGTAAGTTTGTAGTATCTTCATTCAAAGCTAAAATAGAATTTGTTTTGCTGGTAATTGAGGCCCTATGGTCTGCATTCTCTTGTCAGTCAGGTGGGACTGATGTTTTCAACAATAGAGCATCCCACATCTATTGTGCTTGTTCTTTTCCCTCCTCCTGTGCGTTATCTGGAAGAACTGCATTGACATGACGCTGTCAATGTCTGGAAGCAAAGTGCATTTTACAATTGCAGTTGTAGCAAGTAATCTCATTTAATGGGCGTAGCCCCTAGTATTTTTGGTTTCCTCAGTTTTCACAGGCGTATTACTGTCAATCTTCTTATTGGTTTTGAAGGGCGACCGGCAGAGGCAGCAGGTCCTGATCTGTAACCAGTATTAAGAGGGCCATAATTTTGTGAACATCTGTGTGAATAACCAACCAATTCGGATGTCACAAGGTTTTACACAAAAGCAGGCAATAAAGTTTTGAAGAAATTTTGGTAAGGTTTTACTGCGTGTTTAATACAATTTTAGTGTCAAAATCGACCATAGCCTTTGCGCCTAGGAGAACTTGAGCTTTGTAATAGAATCAATGAGCAAATTAATCTTATTTTTTGTCTTTCTTAAAGCAAATGTTCATGAACTTAATTTTTCTAGTTGGCATTCGTTATGGACCTCCAAATTCAAGAAGTATAGCCTCTTTGACTTCGACATAGGTTGGGTTTTCATCCATGTGAGGCATAATTAGCTTAATGCTCCACTCATCTAAGTAGTTGATTATAGTGGCCGCTTTGTTGTGGTCACTGGCCCCATACATAGCCATTTAAAAGCGTTTGACAAATGTGGTTACACTCCCATTCTTGTCAAAAGTAGGCAGGTTTGATAGTTTGTAATTATTGTTTTCCTGCTCATGGTTATCACGATTACTTCTTTTCTGGCTTGAGCTGGGCATACTAGGGCTCTGAGGCATTGTACCACGGTTTAAGGAATTTGGGTTTGCCAAAGCAACCATATTGCTAGGCATTTATTGATGTGGCCCAGCATCCGTTTTAGTAGCTACTTCCAAAGCTTCGTCCTCATAATATTTTAATATATTTCCAGTCAAATGATTCGTGACACACTGGCAATGCCTTTCTCCAAAAGCTCGGAATCAATCATTGAATTCATTTTCCCAATTGATACAGTTTCAATTTTTTACCTTTTATTTCGCAATTTCCTCATTCAAACTATTAATTTGTAGTTGCAGGGCCAGAATCATTTGGTCCTGTTCCTTAATTGACTTCTTGCAATGGATTACTTCTCCATGGAGAATATTTTTTGGCTAGATAATAAAGGTAACATCCACATTAAACTTATCAATCTGTCAATTTATCCAATTAATGGAGTCCTGAATTTTTCTAATATCCGCCCATTGGCCTTAGAAATGTGTGCGCCAGTAGCTATTTTATCAGTTCAATTATCCTTCATCTGTGAACTTATACGCTCAGTCATCAATACCGGTCACAAAATTTATTGTTATAGTTTAATTGCGCCTCTTGGTCTTCATGGTTTGCCTCATGAACTCTGAAGCATTAATGGAAGTCTGAGTGATACTATACCCAAGATTTGGTAATTCCTCTTTCCTCCAAGAAGTTGTCAAAAATGGGATACAATAGCCATTTAGGCCTTGAGCTAATTATGATAATTGATCATTAGCTCAAGTGGCTAGATTGTAATTTGCCTCCATACTAGAACGGACCTCAGCAAAGTTAGCTTACAATAGCTCATTCAAGATCTGGCCCGCCTGGCTGGAGTTGCATGAAAAGTTTACTATCTCGGTGATGGCTGCATGATGGCTTGCAATTGTCATCTGAGAATTTATGGAGGTAGGGTGTACAAATTCAATTAAGTATTAAGTGAATTTCTATCCTAATTAAATTGTTAAAGATTTGAGCTACACTCAATTGATGATGAGCTAGATATCTTATACACAACTTAGCTTGCTGTTGTTGGTGATAAAAAGGATATCTACTAATATCCTCAGGCCCTTGTCCCATTTGATACCCTCTTAATTACTTCAGTTTAAAATGTACTAGCTCAGCATGTGAAATGGGTTCATTGGGGTAGGTAATTATGGGTACATCATTCCAGCTAATCTGGACACAGTCATTTCAGTATTCTCTTTGGGCCCGGTGATAGTTCTGAATAATTGCTTGGGGTTGCTCCCCTGTTTGGCGTAGTCATTAACTGCGGTCCCAGCCATGAGCGCCACTTGTTTAAGTTTTGGCCTACTTCAGATGGGCTGGTTCTTCTTTGGAGATAAGTCAGAGTTTTGAGCGCCTATTGTATGGAGACAACAGACCAGATGATGACAATAGTCAAGGTATAAACTCCATGGAAATGACACTCCAAAACTGTACTCTTCTGTTTTTTACTTGTACAATGGCTCAGTGCCCTGATCCTTCTGATTTTTAGTAATTCACTTACTTAATACAATGAAAAATTATTAGCTACAAAAAGCTTGTACATCAAACTATTAACTTGTAGTGATAAACGATTGTGTTTTATTTGTATGGAATTAGGTATAATCTATAGGGTTCAATGTTAACTACGCCTCACCCATGTCACCTCAATTCTCATTGTCTCTTAGCCAGTGGAGAACGGTAAAGATTTCTGAGGGTCTACAATCTATGAGACTCTGGGGTAACTCCAATCTATGAGATTCTGGGGAAACTCCACTCATCCTTGTGGTCATTGTATAATTTAACAGTCATCTCAAGATAGCTTTTCCTATGACACGTCTGAAAATAGCTAAACTATTGCTCATCTCAAGCAATTGGTAGCACATACCACTGCGATTTGTATCACTATTAATAATTAATTTGATCTAAAACTCGATTGACATTAAAAACTATTTTTGATATAGACCAACAAAGCCCATGAGCCCAGGTCATCAAGTCAACAATTATAAAGTCTGACTTAATCAACGAAGCCCCCAGATCCATGTTATCTAGTCAAATATTATTAAGTGGAATTTTTAGGCCACAGATCCCAAGCTTCGCATATACTTAGGATATTTCTGATCCATAATTACTGATATCTTTGATATAATCCATAATAAATTAGACATAAGCTAATATTATGTCCTTATCAAATCACTTGATGATTAGGTCCAGTCAACTACTTAACAGTGAGCACCACTATGTCAACTTAACATTTCTCTTGACTATAGCTGAGGTTCCAAATGGGTCTGACCTGATATTGTCAAGTTTGAAGAGAAGTCAATGAAGACCTAAATGGATGGGATTAATAGACAATTTTATTTGATTTAGAAGGATTTGATGTGTATAGGGCGATTGGGGAACTATTCTGAGAGGACATCCATGGCTCTGTATGATCAGAATCTTCTACATCCTTCTGATCACCGCCTAGTTGAAGTTTTCATGTTCTTTGTCAACGTCATCTTGTGACTGCACTGTTGAGAGTCGCACCTTTCGAAATTCAGGAGGTGGATGTGAAATTCCAAAAGGCATCTCCATAAATTCTTGTGCACATGATGCTTCCCAATCAACTTTCCCATCTGTGCCTTCAAAAACAGGTTTTGATTGTGAGGGCTTGAGAGTCAACTTATCAGGGCATGATTTGGGATTAAGGATCTCAACTCACTTATTGCTTGAATCCCAACAAATGGTATACCATTTAATGGTATTAGGTTAAAAAGATGGCATAGTTATAACAACACCTAAAACTTTACCATAAATAAGACCGCCCTGTTGTTCAGGAAGCCAGTTTCTTAACCATGACTTTCCAAAGAAGTTTGTAATAAATTGTGTTCCACAGCTTTTCCAGAGTTCTGACTAAATTTCAAAAGGCTTGAGATTAAATCGCTTTCTTATAATTCATATTACCATCACAGAGATACTAAGACCGGATGCATAAATCACATCTTAAGCAGTGTCTCTGGCAATAAATCATATGAAGAAGTTAACTATGTTGACGTATAGCAAAATAACCATTTTTCTAAATCATTAAGCCATAGTTATGATATATGATTCCCCATTTAAAGCCAAATATGGTTGATATCTGAGTTTGTGCCAAATATAAAAAAACTGGATGTAAATTTTTTTGGAAGGTACCTAATTTTAAGTTTGAGCACAACAAGAACTTTGAGTAAACCTGAAGAAGGCATAGCAAATATGTTAGGATCCTGCAGATCATTAGCGCATCCCAACTAAACCATTAAACATCAAAATAAGAACTTATATTTATGCTATCGTTATCCTGTGCAAGTACCCCTAAAAAGATTAAAAAACCCACATGGGATTATACAAGTTTGAAAAGGAAATTTGAGACGTCTCTTTATTGACTCAAGATCCAAATGCAAAGTGTTACACTATCTTACATCAGTCACTGCCCGCAAGGAGGATAGCGCCCCGCTATTTCTTTGGGTAAAATCTAGTACCACACTTATTGAGAAAGGCCAAAACCAGGTTTGAGAAAGAGTTAGTAGGTCGTGGAGAGTTCTAAGAAAAGCTATAATACTTAATCAAATGGTTTGGATATTTACTTGAAAAGAATATTTAAGAAACTAAAAAATCTGAAAAAGTGAGCGAAAAAGTATTCAAATAAATTAACAAGCACAAAGGAAGCGCCACAAGAGCCACCTCTTTAAAAAGCCTGATGTTAAAGCCCGCTTAACTTACCTTTATAAAGACAAAATTAGTCCCTTTCCCAAATGCTTTTGCTAACAAAAAGCTGGTTTTTTATTTCAGGAGCTTTGATAATTATACTCTTGGAGCCCCAATAGTGACCCTGTAATATTCCCAAGATAAGATTTTAGAGCTCTAATGCTGAGCCTCCTGAAGGCCAAAGACTACAATTATTAGAACCCATATTATAACTAACTCGCCCAAACCTAATTTTTTTAACATCTGAACTTTTCATGAACAAAAATTTCTGAGCCCTTAATTCACCAACTAACATAATGACTAAATTTTTTCAAACTATAAACTCCTCACTCTGAATCAAGATTGAGGTCAATAATTATGTTAAAACATATAAAAATGTCCTTACAGTTTACAACTCTTTTGTTGAAAATATTTGATCAAAAATCATAAACACTGTAAATGATTTACACAGCTAGAGTGATTTGCAAAGGTTCCCAAACACATAGTTTATGTAAATCTGATCCTTCGCCTTATTTTTCTGCAATCAACTTTTATTATATATAGATTTTTTTGTTTAAGTTTGCTTTATCCTTCAATTGATTATTTAATTAAAACAACATTAAGATGAACTCATAGTTCTAAACCACCTCCTGACATGAGTATCTTCACGCTAAAGGGTATTCTGCTCAACTCTGCTTCCTACAGTGTACTCAACTCAAGCGCAGTCAAAACCTTACAACATGTTAGGATAGTAGCGTACTAGGAGAATAATGGCCTGTGAATGTGGGCGCCTTAGAAATTATAACAGACACAGATTACTAAGCGGCGCCCTGTCAGTGAGGGTTGAATCTATGAAGTGAGGAAGGGGTTTTGGATTCTGGGAACAAGTGAGAGGGAGAGTGAGGGGCTTTTATAGTTTTGTAACATTTGTTCTCATCAATTTGGCCAGAGGTTCCACCCAAAGTTACTCCCTTGACTGGATCTAGCAGGTGAAATTCCTTCATACCTTTTATATTATCACAACAGTAACTGAGATTTTGACTAAAATAAATAAAATCAAAAGTATTTTAGTAAGTTTAATTAATATATATGGAAATAAATAAATTTAACAGCATGCTAGATGCAAGCTGTTGGGTTTCAAACCTAATAATTTTAGAAGGAGATGGCTTAGTAATGTTTGAGTGCTTAATAAAAAAGCCCATGTCATTCTGAAACAAATTATATTTATTTGGTCTTTTGACTTTGATATTTGATTATTATTCTGAGTTTTTATTTAACTGAGGCAAGCTGACCAGAAGATGGACAATATCGAAACTGAAACTCCAAAATTAAACCAACTAAATAATAAAAGGTGAATTGATTGCCCTTTTAAGTCAGTGAGACACAAAATGAAATGAGAAACTTACTACCAGGTGGCAAAGCAGTGAGCCGCTTAACCCATCATGGCAGAGGGGGAGGGGGGATCAGGTGGGTCATTATCAGGCTCATCATTGTAGAGGTGGATAAATGCTGAGAGTAAGGGGGTTGGGGCATCCATGGGATGAGAGTCAAGGTGGGGTGAATAGTTGTTTAGATCAACGTTTTGGGCCTGGATTAAAGCCTCTATGACATCAGCAATGTGGTGTTTGGCCTGGATGCAGGCGTCAATTAGTTGTTTTAACTTCGCAGTATTTACTCTTGTGGTGCATTTGGATGGGGAAAAATCTGCCAGTTCAGTGACATGCTTGACAGTGGTGGTGGAAGTTTTGTGGAGGCGTTGGATTTCCTCTTTTGCAGTAGGAGGAAAATTGGAGGGGAACAATGAGGTGTGAAGCTGTTTTAAATTCTATGATGGATTTTACACACAATATGAAAAAATGGTGATTATTGAGTATGGCCACCATGACCACATCAAGTTTGTGGTCACTATGAAAAAAGGCTTTGGGTTTGTGGACATATTGTTTGGGTGGGAGTGGGGCATCAAAGTCTGAATTCATAAAAAGTAAATCGATTCGTTTGGCTGGAGGTGGGACAAATTCACCTGATTTGAACACTTCATCTAATAAGTCCCAGGGATTTTAGTTGATTCTAATAAAATCCGCTGATTGTTATCTGTTGTTGGGTAAGTTTTGGCTTAGGAGATTTTTGGATTGAACATGGGTCCAAACCTGCTCCTGATTGGTTGACATGGATGCAGATTGGCTGGCTTGAATTTTGAAAACTTGGATTTGACTAGCTTGGATTTGGGTTGCTCAATTTTGTTGCTGATTAATCAAGCACTCAACCTGGGGTATGGTGGAAGTCAAAATCCCCACTTGAACGCTGTTGGTGTGGCATCATAGGTAGAGTTGGCCATGTTTGCCAGGCTTGAATTGTACTGATATGCCTTATTGGTATGGTCCAATTCATGGCAGAGGGGGAAAACTGTACAGCCGTTATCTATGAGGCCCAAAAGAAATTGTCAGGTGCAGATGGGATATAGGTACGCGGTGGGATGTGTCGGGCCATGTTCAGCTGGTGGGGGGTAATGGTGGCCATTGCCTGAGGCGCCTTGAGGCGTTCAGCACCACTTGGGACAATGAATTGGAGGATAGGGTTTTCGCCATATTTGGACAGCCCTGTCATCAATTCTTCATAGAGTGTTTGAGGGGTAAGGTGTGAGGGGAGGTTTGCAAAGGTTACCACAAGTGTGGTATCATCTGGGAGGCGTGTTAGGGTGGTGGTAATGGGGTATTTTTATAAAATAATGGTGTAGCTGCTGCAGCAGCTGTGGCCTCTTCATGGGGAATCCAATATCAAAATAGCCCTTATATGGGAGAAAGTCGGAAACCCTGCTGGTGCAAAGGTGACCACTGCCAGCTCAATTATTAATTTGTTGGCGTATGGGAAGTGATGTCCATACTTGACACAGAGGCAAAAGTGAATATTGGATCAGGGTAGGGCTAGGGGGTGGGGGTGGGTTGGATAAGCTCATGCAAGGTGTAGTGCTAAATCCCTTGGGGGACATAGCGGCCAGATGTATTTGGCAGACTGGATTAGCCAGTCTGCACGCGTTTGTCTGCTGGGTGGTAAATGCTAGCAAATGGAGCACCGCCGCCTCATATTAGGGCAGCAGGTAGTGAAAATGAGGACATAAATTTGGAGATTGGTGCGGTGAGGCAGTGGTGGAAAATCAACTTGTTTTTCTAAAATTGTTCAAAATTGATGTTGAGCGGAAAGAACAATGGGATGATATTATCATTCTAAGTTTTTTTATTTTATTTAACTGAGGTAAGCTGACCAGGTGATGGACATTACCAAAACTCAAAGAGCAAACAAATAAACTCTCATTGAACAAAATGGATGAACTGCCCAAAATGAGGGATGACACAAAAAACACAATGAAAACCAACCAGGTGGGACAGCGTGAACCACTTATCCTATCATGGCAGAAGTAAAGGGGGGATCAGGGGGCTCATCCTCAGCATCATCTACATCTCAAAGCAGGGTGCAGGCTATGGCAGAGAGCAGGGGCGTAAGGGCATCCTCAGGATGCAGAGAGAAATTTCCAATGATTAGGTGGCAGGAAGACAGCAGTTAACTATAAGAGAGGCAAAATAAATCATTTAAAGCTGTTTCAGCTTTCATGCGTGCGTCAGGGAGCTTTACAAACATGGCGATATTGGTGTGGGTAATCTTGGCTTTAGGATTCTGTGCTACCACTACCACGTGATGGATGGTGTCATTGGAAGCTTTGTGAAATTTGATCAACATATTCTTTTGGAGCTTATTGGCAGTAGAGGGGATAATGGTAGAAGGGATTCCTCCTGTGGACATTGCCATTGATTTGGTGATAGCTTTGCAGAGAAGATGACAATCTGGCTAAGCCGTTGCTTCAACATCCAACTGGTGGTCGCTGTGGAAAATTTTGGCATTTTACTGGGGGACATATAAATGAGGGGGTAGCTTAGCGTCCTGGTCAGCATACACAAACCGTTCAAGTTGGATAGTGTGGTCTTCAATAATATTCCTGTATTCATCAATTTCAGCCAATAGATAACAAGGATTTTGGATCTTTCTTTCACTTCAATTGACTAAATCAAAGCCAAATTATACGTTTTAAAAAATACAAAAACCAGCCACTTGAATTGAGCAATTAAAACAGAATGCCAATGCCATCGACGCCTGCTGCCCTGGCTTGAGGTGGTGGTGTGCCGCCTTCTGGCGTCCTTTAGCCACCACCAAAGCAGATCCAGGCTAACTCTGCTAGCCCTGCCAATGCCACCAGGCATTACTTCCCACCTCGGGACTTACCCTATTATCTCAGAAGCTTGCAGGTAGTGCTCCAGAGCCCTTTAAAGCTCCCTCAGAGCAACCTGCATTTTGGCCTCTGGGTCAAATATGGGATCTTTTCCCATATGTGAGCGTGGCCATCATTGAGATGGCTAAAGCAGCTTTTAAACCCACCAGTTATATCGACTCTTGCCCTTTTAAGCGTATTTTGACCTCAGATCTTTATCTGAGGCTGATGCGGTGGCAGCATCTAAGCTGCCAATCATTTATAAAAATATTCTACTTCCTACTTTTTGCATGCGGCTCCCAGATGAAGCCACTTTTGTGGTCCAGTATTCTGGGTTGCCATCATTTCACTCCCCTGAATGCCTTCGCCACAAAATAATGGAGGGTTTGCTGTTTACAGCGCTGACCCCATTTTTGAAGTTTGTGGTTCCTAATAGGGTGGGTCAGTTGGCAGGGCCTTGCACCTTTGTGACAATCCGCCCTTTCCATCATGACACCCACCTTGCAATTCCCCCCAAACAGAGATCAGATCTGCACCTGATCACCCTTTTTAGGTGCGTGTTATTAAATGCCACGCCATATGCCCCTTGTGCTTTGAATTAGATCATCTGAAGCGCAAGTGCCACATGGCTTCCGCCTCCGCCACTTCTACCATTCCACTTTCTGGCATCAGGCCGGCTGTTGCCTCACCCAAATTTTTTGAGTGGGGCGTGATCCTCCTGCCCCCCTACCTAAGCAAATTCTGGCGCTGCTTCAAAAACAGCAGCCAATCAAAATTTAAATTTTTTTAAGATCTTGGTTGAATTATGGAATCCTGAGCTGATGGCTGAGACAGTTTCAGCTGCGCTGCCGTGGTCAACTTTTTTAGTCAATCAGGATCCGCCACTGCACCAACTTTAGTGGCTGGCCTGGCATTAGCCAATTTAAATCCATTTGAAGCTCTCAAATGAGTTGATGATACAGATTGGCCTTACAATGTTAAGCCCAATTTTGCCTTAGAGGATTTTTTAATCCTCCCAATTCATGTCCCCGCCGTTTTTGAACTAAAAACGGTTTTCTTGCTTATAAAAATATAAACAAAATGGCGGTAGAAGAAGCAGCTGCTCCTGCCAATACCCTCCTCTGCCAACATCTTCATGGGGCGATAGAATCCCTTGTTGAGAGTATTCTTATCCCAAATTTCACCCATGATTTTGATGAGGATGTGAAACATGAAATTGAGGAGCTCACTTTTGGTGTGAGCTGGGCCTGCATTGATGCAGCAAGACCTCTCTTTTCGACCCTAATTACCCCCAAACCCACCAGCGCATCAAGTCATTTACTTATTTGCCAGCTCTCATCACTTTCGCTGCGCATCAACTTGCTCAATACACTGAAGCGATGGACACCGCTGGTCTCATTAATTCTGAAAACCCCCAATTATACCTCCTTATGCTACATGTTGCTGATTCCCCAACCCTATGCTGTCCGCCATGGTCCACCAGCTAAAGCGGGTGCTGTACAAAAGTTTTCCCAAAGCTTCCTCACCTTCTGATATGGCTTCCTAGGCTGATAACTTAGGGGTTATATTATGAATTTTTTTTATTTCTGATAATCCCTTTATTTGGCTCATTTGCAAATAAAGATGCTTGGCGGCTCCCTCTTTTGGTTTGGGCAACATAGTGCAAAAAAAGATAACAAGTGTTTTGGTTGAATTAAATTGGGGAATTGGCATATGCCTGAGGTTTGGTTGGTTCATTGGAGGACGCATGGGAGCGAACTGGGATCCAATTTAGTGCTTGAATGGAGGGAGCGTTTGTGGCACTTGGGCGAGGAGGAGGCTGATTGGTGGCTGAGGGCGTGGCTGCAGCAACAGGCTTTGGGGAGGGGAAGGTAGGATCGTACCCCATACCAAAACTTGCACAGAGTGGGCGGAAGATTGGAAGCTGGCAGATAAAAATCAGAGCCATCAGAAAGGAGCTAGGGAAGAGCACTTACGTTTTGAGTGGTCCAACTTAAAACAGGAAGGATAGATCTTCCACCCAACCTCGACGTGGGCCAAGAACAGATGATCAGGGGCAGAAGGAATGATGGTATGAGGGGGAATTGACAAGGAAATTTTGCTAAATTTAGGGCTGGTTGTGGCATATGCCCGAGGCCCAGCGAGGCGTGTGGCCCCATTTGGGACCAAAAATTGTAAGGTGGGGTTGGAGCCATAGGCTGACAAACTGTCCATCAGCTCCTGGTGGAGCACCGCAGGTGGGAGGTGGGTGGGCAAACCAGCGAACTGAACCACCAAAGTGGTATCCGCTGGGAGCTGGGTATGAATCATGGGGAGAGGGGTACCCTGGTAAACCAGGGGCACAGTTGCTTCAGTGACAACGTCAGCTTCACAGGTGAATCTGAGGTCAAAATACACCTTATAGGGGCGTAAATCTATAAAACTGGTGGGAGTCATCACCACCTGAGTCATTTCAATAATGGCTTGGTCATGGTAAGGGAAAAGTTTCCCATGATTGACCCTAAGGCCAAAATACTTGTTGCTCCAGGGGAGCACCAGGGGGCAACGAGGCACTGCTTGGGTACAAGAAAGGTGGGCGTCGAGATCCTTATGAGGAACAAATCATCCCAAGGGTTTGGTATGACTTGGTGAGCCAGTCCAAGCGTGTTTTCCCGCTGATCAGAAAACAGTGGGGGTTTCGCCGCTGCCCCACACTGGAGCAGCTGACAGGGAATCTGAGGACATCAGAGTGAAACTACAATGGGCAATCAAACTTTGCTCCTTTTTTCCCATAAGATTTGCTCAGAAAGTTAAGACAAGCAGAAAGAGATCGAGACACTATCATTCTGAGTTTTAATTTCTGATTATTGACAGTATTCTTGGGATTTTTTCACACATTTGAGATCCTATTGTATGTCACCTTTTTATTCTTTACTATAATGAGCTTTCTATAATAATTAACATCACCAGGGTTTGCACCAGGTATCAGAGTCTCACAGAAAAGGTATAATGGGTTAATATGTTTGTTGGGGAGGAGGAAATGCTTTATTGCTGCCTAATTTAATCCAGTTTTTTAAACTATAGATAGTGCTGTTTGATCTTCTGGATATAGTGCTCTGAGAATTCACTGACAATATTTGGTTGTAATTTGAGAGTAGGTGTGGGGTTGGAGGGTACAAACAAGGAGGGACAGCTGCCACCAATATCTCATATAGGGTGTTCCCTATATCAGTGATTTGGTTAAGAGATAGAGCCTTATAGTTGACGTCCTTACAAGTTCTAAAGGGTGCAAGGTCCTATCCAGCTTGTTGGCTGGGTTCTGGAACCCTACATAACATCCTCAACGCACCACATTTCTAAGATCCAAGCTAGCTACAACAAATCTTGCCATGAGCATTGTGCTGAAGTCATTGTATCAACTGGCATCTATTTACCTATAGCTATTGGCCTCTTGTACCACATGGGACTTGTAAAATTTTTATATTGTTCATCGTTTTTCAGAGTACCTGAGTATGTCCTGCACAAGGTAGTGCGTAAATAAACTCACTATGTGCCATGTAAAGACCTAATAATATAGTTTGATGAAGGTTGGTAACTTGCAATTAGCTTTTCATATTGCAGCTACATATTGGGCGTGTTACTCTTTTAGAGTCAGATGTGCTTCATGAATTGAATTCTTTACTTCTGCACTTCTTAAGGCATTATTCTAAAATATAAAATTGGAATAGTTTTAAGTTAATTGTTATTCTATTGGTAAAGCTACGTTTAGGAGGAACCTATGGCCAACGTGTAGTTCTTAGCTTATGAAAGTGAGTAACTGCATTGGTGATATCTAACTTTTATTTGAAATTTCTGTTTAAAATAAGTATAGTTTATCTATACAATGCTCTTTTAATTTTTTTAAATTCTACAGACAAATTTTTCATTTTTTTACAATGTATCTTTTTTATTTTAAGTTTGATTTCTATAAATATAATTAAATCTTATAGATTTTATAACTAAAGCTAAAGTTTTATAATGTTAGTATTGTATAAAATTTGATTATATATTGGAAAGAAAATAAAGGATATAATTTGTATAGCTAGATTTGCCATTTTTATAAATAAGACTATTATCAAAGGATTCTATTAATGAGTGCTACTGATTAACTATGGTACAGTATGGTAAATAACCAAAGTCTATGTATACATATTCAGCTAAGTTATACTTTTAATTAGTGTATAAGGCTTTATATGAAAATGTACAAAAAGTTTTAATTCTTAAATTGATTTATTAAATTTTAAGATATGTAAATATTCTGAAAACAGAAAATAAAAATACAACTAATTGATCTTATAAAAATTGAGTTTTAATATTCCATTATACTTTTTGTAATATGTGACCTTTATAGTTTAATTCCTTTTACTAACTTAGTAAAGTAAAATATGTATTTTTTGTTTAGAACAATAAAATATAGAAAAAAGATATCTCACATAATGTATATCATTATATGATGAAACTAAAAAACACTTTAAAAGATGTGTAATGAATAAACAAGATTGCTCACTATCTATCAAGCTTAAAAACAGTTTCTCTTTTTCATAAATATTTTCTTACTTGATGATCCAAATTTTTGCTTTCAAAAGAAGCCTATGTATAGCTTACATTTCTAAAATTTTATATCTTGAATTCAGCCAGAGGCGTTACAACTCAATGGCTCAGGTTATAAAACATGGACTTAAAAGGTACTGTTTGAGGACAGTATCTTATATCAAATTAAATCAAAATTGCAATAAGCAATAATAGTGTATATTTATTAATAAAGTTGTGAGTTCACTGTAATATCTAGTACTTCCAGCAGCTCTTAGGCTTGTTGATAAATCATCCTAGTTGACTCTAACCTTCTTCCTAGGAAAAAGGTCCACTTGCCATTGTTAAGTTTTGAGGATTTAAACACTTATTGAATATAAGACTACTTAGTTAGTCATGAAAATTTTTATTTAATTTATCCTCATTTTTTTCTAAGTATCTTATGGTATTTCCTAACCGTTCTGAAGCTCACAAATCTTAACAAAATAAATGGACTTTTCTGGTCTCTTCTGGGTATTTTCCCTCCCTGATTGGAAACTCTCCTGATGCAGGTAATAATGATAAGCTCCCCTTAACGCTTGTCTACACTTCTTCATGTGAAATAGAATTAGTAGAAGACGATATAAGATGGAAAAGATGATTATATGGTAAGATGATTTTAATTCCAAGGGCAGGCACCGGTATTTTATACCTCTAGGGAATCTTTTGGCCATAATCATCTATCAGATGAGTTCATTAAAGCTATGCCAATCCTCTATGGATTATGGCAGTGTTTTTTATAAAAATCCCCAAGTTAAATTAGCTCTTGAATTAACTTAATTATAATCATTTCAACACAATTGAAGGCACTACTACTCTCATAATTGGGAAAATTTTAGGCTTAATATTAACACCTTAGCGGTGTATATTTGCTGTTTAACAACCAAAATTACGTTTTGTCATACAGCTGACAAAATAAAATAAATTGGGGAAAAGAAAATATGAGTTTGAATGATGATGCACCCCTAATTGGGATGTCTTTAGGCCTCTCAAATTTACTAGGCAATCCCTATTTGGGACGTCCATGTGAAAGTACTATTGTGCCATTTATGAAGATTGACATACATAAAATCCAATATTCATTGATATTTATTGCATCAGATTTGAATTTGCAATTGAGTTTATGCCATAAACCCACTTGGTTCAACCAAATGAGTCCCATAATCAGCCATAATAATTTTATATCATAGCTAATTTAGCTATAATAATAAGATTGCTTATATGCAATCAAGGCAGTTTAGAAGTTGATCTAATTTAAAAGATTATGCAGATAAATTGGAAAGGATCAAAGGATCCATCAATGGGAGTAATCTATCAGCATTGATGGTTTTCTCAAAGGGTTTATTTTTAAATCAACCATCAAAGTCTAACAGCCATTCACATTCCACTTCAGATAAGCTCATTTTACCCTTATTTTTGTTATTACTTTTAATATTTACCAGCCATCACTCCAAAATGGGTTAACTAAAATGATGATATCTAATTGTGACAAAGAGGCAAGAACTAAGGCTACGCTTATTTTCCCCTAAAAGAGGCATTCTGCCATACATAGTTGATTACTGGCAAATGGCCCTGGTTATTATCAAGCCCTACTACTTCTGGTTTTACGCTGGTACAAGGGAAGCATAAAAATTATTACATAAAATACTTAATAGGCAATAATACATTTGTGATCACAGCATCAATAGCCAACAAGTGTGTAAGGGGACAAGAAATGTGCCAGAAGGGTATTAGGGATCCGCTGGTTAGTAGATTAATTAATTAGGCCACTACTTATAAAAGAAGAGGCTATGTTGCATAGTAACTAGATCAATTGAATACGCTATCTCAATATTATATAAAATATGACCTTAATCATTATAAATAACATATCCTGATGGTGGTCAAACCAATTACAACAATATAGAAAGTAGAATCTATCCATCTAAAATTTATATAAGAAATATTTTACTATTTAAGATTTTTACTTGTTATAAGTTATATACCCATATCAGATTCCCCTACTATTCAAATAATTTTGTTTAATCTCTAGTTACATATAACTATTGTTCATCATTTTTTGATTACGTTAACGCTCTAATTATCCACAAAATTGATTGGAAAGGGCACCATGGATAGTGAAAATCACGGATAACCCTATGTATTTTTCCTGTTATTGGCTAGGATTAAAATTAGGTTTTTTGAGTTTCATAATAATAAAAGTTGCGGCACTTGTGGAAAATCTACACTGCAGATCATCCACTCATGGATAGTTGGGCTTTACTATACTTTCTTATCATACTCTAAAAAAAGGCTGAATGGCGAGTTGGTATGGTTTATGATACCAACATTGAGGGTGCAAGTTATATTTATTTGAGGCAAGCTGACCAGAAAACGGACATTACCAAAGCTAAAACTAAACTAAAAAACTAACGTAACTACTTGGTTCAAACAAAACGCCCTCATGAGCGGATTGAGTGAAATGCTTCAAAAACTGACCAACCAGGTGGGCAGCGGAAGCCACTTATCCCTCCGTGGTGGAAGGGGAGGGGGGTTGGGGGGCTTGTCTTCAGCAGCCTCTTTGGCAGCAGCTTCTTCCTCCCATAGTAGAGTGCATGTCACAGCTGACAGTAATGGCGTTGGGGCATCTGCAGTATGTGGTTTGATATCACTGATGATTGATGTTTCATAGAAATTGCCAGCTAGATAAATGGCACTGAGATAATTGGTTAGAGCTTTTTCAGCTTTGATGCGGGCGTCTAGGAGTTTAACAAATTTGGCAATGTTGGTTCAGGTTATTTTTACTTTTAGATTCCATGCTATAGTTGCCAAGTTCTGGATAGCATCATTTGCATTTTTGTAATACTGGTTCACCATGATTTTACTTTTTGGAGTTGAGGTTGCGGGGATAACAGGAGGTGGAATTCCTCCTTTGAGTATTGCTACTGATTTAGCAACAGCTTTATGCAGGGGATGACAATCTGGTGTTGAAGCTGCTTCAACTGCAAGCTGGTGATCACTGCAAAACAATTTGGCATTTGGCTGTGGTGTATAAATTTGAGGGGGGTATTTGGCGTCCCATTCTGCATTAATGAACCGCTCAATTTGCAGAAATGGTTCTTCGATGAACTTCCCTGATTCATCAATTTCAGCCAATATTTCACATGGGTTTTGGTTGAATTGGATTGGGGAATCAGCATATGGTTGAGGTTTGGTTGATTCATTTGAGGAAGCATGGGATCAAACTGGGATCTAATCTGATGCTTAATTGGAGGAATTATTTATGACATTGGGGTGAGGAGGAGGCTGATTGGTGGCTGCAGGTGCAGTTGCAGCAACAGGCTTTGGGTGTGGGGGAGGTATGATTGTGCCCCATACCAGAATTGTACAGGGTGGGCAGCGGATTGGAGGTTGGTGGATGAATTGTCCGATCTACTGGAAGTGGTTGAGGAGGGGCACTTGAATTTCATGTGGTCTGATTTGAAACATGATGGACAGATCATCTGCCCACCCTTGATGTGGGCCTAAAACGGATGGTCAGGCGCTGAGGGAATAATGTTGCATGGAAGAATTGACACCACAATTTTATTAAATTTAGGGCTGATTGTGGAATATGCCTGAGGCCCAGCAAGTCATGTTTCCCCATTTAGGACCACAAATTGTAAGATGGGGTTGGAGCCATAGGCTGCCAAACTGTCCATCAGCTCCTGGTGGAGCACTTCAGGGGGAGGTGGGTGGGCAGGCCAGAAAACTGAACCACCAAAGTGGTGTCCGCTGGGAGCCAAGTCTGAGTTGTGGGGAGAGGGGTGCCCTGGAATACCAGGGGCACAGTTGCTGCAGTGGCAGCGTCAGCTTTGCAGGTGAAGCTGAGGTTGAAATACCCCTTGTAGGGGCGGAAATCAATAAAGCCAGAGGGTTTCATCACCGCCTGTGCCATTTTGATAATGGCTTGGTCATGGTATGGGAATAGTTTCCCATATTCAACCCTTAAGCTGTAGCACATGTTGCTCTAGGGGAGCACTAGGGGGCAGTGAGGTACCGCTTGGGTATGAGCAAGGTGGGCGTCTAGGTCCTTGGGCGGAACAAATTGTCACATAGGTTTGGAATAACTGGGCGAGCCAGTCCTAGCGCGTTTTCCTGCTGGGCAGAAAATGGCTGGGGGAGCTTCACCGCTGCCCCACACTGGAGCAGCCAGCGGAGAATCCGAGGACATTGGAGTGAAACTACTATGGGCAAATTTGATTTGCTTTATTAATTCATGTAATTTTGCTCAGAAAGTTACACTGAGTGGAAAGAGAGTTTAAAGGGTGCAAGTTTACTTCCCTTCTTTTGCACATTAATTGAGGCGCCAGCCAAAGGTTCCTATTGGCATTTAATAGGTTAGCCAGCACCAAACTCAATTGTTATGTAACCTAGAAATTAAGTTCATATTTGGAGGTATAAGTATTCTTAAATACTTTACCATGTTCAGGTTTACTTTAACTTTTTTAATTTTGTTTTATGGTGTCTGCCCCTGGCTTTCTTGTTTAAATTAAACTATTTAATATTGTTTAAACTTAATTTTAAAGCTTACTTAAAACTATAAGTACTTTATAACTAAATTATTTATAACTTTTTATTTATGTAGGGCCCTTATCTCCAGCTATTAAGCTGGTCAGGGCTTGCATACTTTTAGATCAAAAAAGGGGCAAACCCCAAGGTCTAGCCCTCACCCAAGTCTCTTAACTAGGGATAACCCTGGACGAGAGATGGGTGGCTGCTTCTCCTCCCTGCCTGCCACACTTCTTTCCTTCATCTACCACTAAACTCAAACACATCCAAACTATTAAAGCTAAAAGATTACATAATAGAAAAAATAAACAAATTTTTAAAGCATTGTAAGATTAAAGAAGCTCTACCATGGTTCTCATTACCTTTCCTTAACATGGGGCTCAACCAGAAATCAATCTTAGAGGAAAACCTTAACTAGTAAGCCAAATATGAGCAAAAAGTTATAAAGAAAGGTAAAAACGAGACTAGAACTGGAACCCTATCTAAAAAAGAAAATTTGGAAATATTTTAGCTGGTAAAACGTCCCAACAATAGCTTAGAACCACCGGCCATCACTATTGAGAGGTACTAGGAGATTATAACATTAATTAACAAAATTAAAACCAGAAATTGTTCCACTACCATAGTATAGCTTAGAAGCTCTCCCCCATCACACCATAAGACTCAGCACCCTGCTAATGATAGGGTGTTGATTGATTTTTTTTACTTAGTTTCTGTCAAAAATAATAAAATTATCTATTTAAACGCTTCCTTTTAGTCAATTTAATAGATTAAAATGGCAAATGGGCATCATTTCTTGTGGTAGAGCCTTTTCAAAACCCCTTTAACGCGCCCACCCAAAGTGCCTTGAATCCAGATGTGCCTTGTGGACTAACTACTCTTGTGGGTATTGGCATACCAATGAAGTAAGCCAGGTGTTTCCTTAGAACGCTGGGTTCCTAACATAATAGCCCAATTATAAAGCATAAAGGTGCAGATCTTGGTTCATAATCTCGTGACTTTGAATGACTCTTCCACCAACCAATGTTTATTTTTTTCCTTTTATCAGTGCTCCTTACCTGTTGTCCGTGGAATACTCTTGTTATAATTATACATCAGATCCTTATTAGCTTTTGTGGCACAAACCACAATTCCTTTGTCTCCCTCACTTCACTGTGAGCAGACAGAGTTGAAGGTTTCCCCTAGTTTGCTCACGTTAAGATATAGCAAGGTGTTAAAATTAGACAACATGTAGATAACAACGGAAAAGTAGTGAATTTCTATGATGAGGGGAAAAACCACGCGCTCTTGACTGTTGCACTAATTACTCCTGCAAACTCAAATAGCTTAAAGGAGTACAAGAATATGTAGTTACAAACTAATAACATGGGCCTCATTCATCACACTGAGGCCTACTCTACCCCCTCAGGGGTTTGACGAAGCTATATTATTCCATTTGGACCAGTCTCACTCTGAGGAACTTCCCCTGCCCCACAATATTTCAAAAGACCCTTTGGGTATGGTTTCAATTCCCATAAGCCCTGAAGCTCCAGCTATTAAATACTACCACATCTCACTTATCCATCATATTGAAGATAAGCGTCACATGGATTCAGTTTATGAGGATCTTTCAAATGTGCAGTCCTTAGCATACCCTGATGATCCTGAGTCTGCATCTTTGTTTTATTCCCAGGCTGCTGCTATGCCCACTCAAATCATTAACAGGTTCACCAAGGTGCGCAATCCTGCCAAGGTTAAAAATGTCTGGTTTAATTCTTTGATCCCTTAATGAGTTGATTAAAGTTGACTGTGCTTACTAAAAGTTTCCCATTTATATTCCAATAGGGCAATGTAAGGTAACTGTAACTGCATTGTGGACACTAAACCCACAGAAAATTTTTTTTTTTGATCTTAATGTGGTTCAATCATTTGTCTTGCAGCTACCCAAAAATCCACAGTTTTAGGGGCATCTTGGACTCATATGCTCACAATTCTCCTTTGTGAACCATTACACTTTGTGACCCATAAATATGAATTTGCAGCCCACTTTTCAGCGATCCCAGAATTTCTCTACCTAGTGATTTTGGGGATAGGATGATGGTGCTTCTAGTTAGTGAGTAAAGACCTAGAGCGGAATATGCTAGCTTTCCCTATATGAAGTTCCAAGGATTGCTCTCTTGATAATTGGTATCCTGCATGCTTAGACAGGATGAAGTTCAGCTGATGGATCCTCAATTTTGCCAGTGACTTACGGTATTTCAACCGTTTGGAAACTCACTAAGTATCCTCAAATAGCCCCTACTCTTTTTGACTGATGTTGGGCTTGTTTTTCCCTCTATAATTGAGAACTCCAACTGAGGCAGGCAAATTTACAAGCTTTGGATCCCAAGATCCCAGCTTACTGACACTTTCCAAAAGTAATTTAGAATACAAATCAGAAAGAATATTAAATAAAATAGATCTTTATTAGACTAGATTATTTGATAATTATTCATTAGGCCAGGCGCCGGTATTTATACCTCTAGGGCATCTCCTGGCTAGATTCAAGCGCGCAATCTCACAGATTATTTTTCACCTCAGCTCAGCCCTTGAACTGATATGACTGAGACCTATTGCTAGGTTTATTGGTGGAAAAATACACTCATATTTGGGAGGATTTCAGGGACAAAAAATTGCAACAATGTGCGTGAAAAATGGTCCTTGGATCATCTCAAAAATGAGTTTCGTCATACTGACGACAAAATGCAAATTCTGGGAAATTTTGTAGTTGATTTAAGAAAATGATGTACCCTTAATCAGGCCATTGGCTGTCCTCTCTTAATAGCACTAGGTAATCCTATTTGGGCAGCCCATGTGCAAGTGCTATCATACCAGTTACACATATCAACATACAAAAATATTTTGATAGACAATCATGTTTTTGTCACACAGCTGATGAAAATGACTCTCTAATTGGGATGTCAACTGTCCTTTTTATAGACTAGGTACTCACATTCAGGCATTCCATGTGCAAGTGCTATTGTGCCAATTATGCATACTGACATACAAAATTCGCCCTAAGGTGGAAAATTGATTACGTTTTTGTTCATCTGATTGTCCATGGTACTTTTAAATGTTTACTTTGGGTTGGTCCCAAACGATTTTGTACACTGAATTTTTGATATTGTTCCCAATAATTGGGACCAATTGCCAAGGTTTGATGCAGTGATAATCAGCCATAATGTGCGAGCATATTTGGCCTGAGCTACCAATAGAATAATTGATATTGAATTGCCGTTGAGTTGATCAGCCCATGCTAAGTAGTTGCAGAGAAGATTGTCCTAAATGTGAGGGGGTATTTGGCCCAAGCTTTTAATTATATAATCAAATTCACGTTGCAATAATTGGCCAAGCCGTTTTATTGCAACAGGTTTTAAATAGAAGATTAATTTTAAGCTTTAGAAGGGAAATAAGCCTGATCTGTAGGTTGTCAAAGGTTTATTTTTGAGTCAACCACAGAATCTGACACCCCTTAATGCTCACTCATTTTAAAATACCCCTTCTTGCCACACTGGCGATAGGAATTTCATTAGCAGCAACTGTTGAATACATTTCTACGGATATTTTGCCTTAGCTGCCTACTTTGCCCCTCATCCTCGCTCCCTTTAGTCAGTATTTGAGGTAGACGGGGCCAATAAGCTGCCAAATCACTCAGAATTTGTTCTGAGTTTTAGTTAATGGTGGACCTCATTAATAAACTTCCTTTATATTCCTACACAGTGGCGGAAGACAAGGCTTTAAAGATGAGGTTTGATAACATGGTAAAGAAGGGATTGATGGTTAAAAATTTCTCTTGTGTCCTCTCCTGTGTTCTTACTCAAAAGCCTGAAAGTACTTCAAAATCATGTTTTAATTACAGCCACTTAATTAATGTAACAGTTCATGATCCCTACCCGCTGCTCTTGGAGGCAGCTATTTCCCAAGACAAAATTTAAATCAGAGGTGTTCTCCAAACTTGATCTGGTGAACACTTTCCATCTGGTGTGGGTCAAGTCTGGCCAGGAGTGGCTGACTGAAATTTACACCCAGTATGGCATTTACCAATTTAATGATATTACCTTTAGTTTGAAAAACGTCCCAGAAGTTTTCCAGCACAGAATTGATGACGCCTTAGGTGTTCTCAGATTCTCCTGTGCGCTTGTTTATGTGGATGGCATCTTAATCACTCATATAATGCTGAACAACGCAGTAAGGATTTGATATCAAGGGATGCAGCCCTCCAGAAAGTTGGTCTGATTGCCAAGCCATTAAAAGCAAGTTCTTTAAGGGTGAAGTTAAATTCTAAAAAAATCTGCTTTTAAAGAGATGGTCATGTTATCACGCCTTCTGAGGTGGACGCCATATGCTCATGGCTCACCCCTTTAGTACAGAAACAACTGCGGAGCATCTTATTATTCTTTACGTTTCTTAAAAGTTCTTGCCAGCCATTTCAGAGCAGGCCTCACCCCTTCACCCCCTCACAGTTAAAAATGCCTTATTTGTTTAGAATCTAGAATGCTAGCAGGCATTTGAGGCAATAAATGAGGTTTTCACTAATAGCCCATTAAATGCCTTTTAGACTAAGATAAGCCACTCATTGTGTCATGTGACGCCTCTGGAACTGCATTAGGGGATGTACTTCTGTAGGAACATGAGGGGCGTAAAAACCCTTTGGCTTATTTTTCAAGGAAGCTCAGCGCCACAGAGATAGCCAGGTTTATTTATGATAAAGACTTTGCTTCAGTTTCTTGGTCCCTATGCATTGGAAGTAAGTGTTACAGAGGGCCAAGCATAATGTGGTTGTGCACATGGTCTACAAGTCGCTCACTTATAATCACAAACCTGAGAGGCTGGCTTACAGTCAGACCAGGACTCATTGCGACCTTCCGAGATTTAATTTTAATTATGAATATGTCAAGGGGCCGCCCATATTTTGCTAGATATCTTGAGTCGCGCAGTCCTAATGGGTCCCACGGTGGATACTGACTCTGAAATATTCACATTATTTCCCCTAAATAGGTTATATCTCTGCCTTTCCAAACCATTGCTGTGGTCACGTCCCTCAAACCAACCTCTAAGTTTAACTTGGAAAATAAACCCAAATTAAACCCAAATCCCGTGGGTCCATATCCCCCATTATCCCTGGTCTTTTTTTGGAACCATTAGCCCCTGTTAACAAAGGTTCTCCAGGGGACGTTGTTATCCATGATACTCCTTCTATGCCAATGACTGAAGTTACTCCATCTTAATCAGTCCTGGAATCCCCTTTCACTGAAGGTTCTCTCCTAGATGATGCTTTGGCATACCAGTCAACAGATCCTGAGGGAAGGGATCTTGCAAAGATTGCTGGTGATACTGCCTCTTCTGGATGGTATTTCCAGAAGGATAGGGTACTATATTTTAAGACAAAGTATGGGTTCCCTCTGAACTGCATTCCCACGTCATAAGGGAACATCTTGATCCTCTCATCATGGGGCACCATGGAGCAAAGAAACTTATCAATATAATCAAATGAGCATATGATTGGAATAATGTCAAAGGAAGTTCCTAACTGGTTCAACCATGTTTGATCTGCTCTAGGTCCAAATTAGATATGACCAGTTGGAACAGTCTCCTCCACCCTATTTAACAAGCAGCCAGCCAGTGGACATCACTTTTGGCACTTATTGTAGGCTTACCAAGTTCCTATGGGTATGACGCTATTATGTTGGTTGTAGTCAATTCATCAAATAAGCAATCTTCATTCTTTGTTTGACAAATACTACAGCTGAGGACATGACTCGGTTGTTTGTAGCCATGTATTTGTATTGTTTGGGGTTCCACAGGAAGTAATCAGAGACAGGGGATCTGAGTTTACTTTACAGCTTTGTGAGGCCTTGTGTGACATGCTGAAATTAAGCATTGAAGATCCTCAGCTTACCATTACCAGTCCAATGGCCAAGTGGAGCATGCTAACCAGGCCTTGGAGCGATATCTCAGATATTATGCAACTGCCTCTATAGATACATGAGCAGCGGACCTTCCTTTGGCTTAATTTTTATACAGCTCCCTTCATTCATCAACAGGGGTGACCCCTAGTATGGCATATTTAGAATACAACCCCGCTTTAGCCATTGGACCTCAAATTTGTAGTAATATCCCAGCAGCATATACCTTTGTCACCCTCATCAAAAAGGTCCATCAATAAGTCCAAAACAAGCTGACAAAATCAACCAATGATGCCAGCGTTTTGCGGATAAAAAACGACGTGAGGCACCTAACTATCATGAAGGGGAATTGGTAATGGTGGATACTAAGAATCTGCACCTCAAGGTGCCATGCCTTAAGTTGGCCTGCAAACGTGCAGGTCCCTTCCATATTTCCTATGTATTAAAAAACGGATCCTTCCACGTAGAACTACTCTCCCATTGGAAGATTTATAACCCTTTCACGCCTCCACCTAATCGCTGTCTAAAGTACAGAAGCCCGTTGAGATAGAGCCCATCATGGTAGAAGGTGCACCAGAGTTTGAAGTGGAGATGATTTTGAACCCATGAAGAGTCAAACGCAGCATGCACATTACCTAGTATCCTTTAAGGAGTACTCATCTTTTAAAGATAGTTGGGTTCCCTCCAAAGATTGTTAACTATCAGAAGCTAATTTCCAAGTTTCACAAGGACATTTCCAAGGCACTATCACCATACCCTCCTAAAAAGGCTACCATAGCAGCCATTAATTTTCTACCCACACAAGAATTACATCCTGCAAATGCCCTGAAGGGTTGGTAGACCCTGTTATTTTAGAAAAGGGTTATGAAAGGCCCTTAGCTCCAGCTATTAAGCTGGACAGGGTCATAAACCCTTTTAGGTCAAAATGGTGGTAAACCCCAAGTACCAGCCCCTCACCCAGATCTCTGACCTAGGAGATATCCTGGATTAGATAAATTGGCTGCTGCTTTTCCTGCATGCCTGTCACACTCCTTTCCTCCATCTAACCCTCAACCCAAACCCATCCAAGATACAAAAAATACAAGTCTTATTTAAATAAAATCAGACAAACTTGTAAATTCATTAAAAAGATTTAAGAAGCTCTCATTTATGGTTACCATTCCCTGTACTTAACTGGGAGCTCAACCATAAGTTAATCTGAGAGTGTAAAACTTACCTAGCAAGCTAAACTTGAGCAATAAAGGGTTAAAAAGAAAGGGTCAAAACATGATGTCAAATTCAGCACCCCATTTATAAGTCAAGAAATCAAATTCTGACATCTGGAATTCAGATAAACATCCCAAAAATGGCTTGGAACCATCGGTCACCACTATAAAAGGGAAATAAGGGATTAAAGACTGTTTACTAATGAATCCAAAATCAAAAATTATACTTTACTATTGTAGTTCAGCTTAGCAGCTCTCTCCATCACACCATAAGACTCAGCACCCTGCTAATGATAGGGTGTTGATTGATTTTTTTACTTAGTTTCTGTCAAAAATAATAAAATCATCTATTTAAACGCTTCCTTTTAGTCAATTTAATAGATTAAAACGTCAAATGGGCAACAATTCCTTGGGGTGGAGCCTTTCCAAAACCCCCTCCAAAGCGCCCACCCAGAGTTCCTTGAAACCAAAAGTGCCTTGTGGATTATTACTACTCTTTGAGTCTTGGAATACCTGTGAAGTAAGCCAGATGTTTCCTTAGCACGCTGGGTTCCTAACATTCTAGACAATATTATAGGCTTTCTACAAATAATGTAAGAGTCTAATAGCACTAGCTCCTACATTAAATATTCTTTATCTCTTATCAAATGTTGAATTTAGTTATATAAAGATTAAGAATATATTTTGTACTATTTTACTTATATATAACTTCTTCAAATTACTATATATAACTATTATCTAATCCATAATATTTCTTAAAATATAAGAATTATACTATATACCCTATACTATCTAAATTTATTTTAGTGAAAATAAATTATTAAAACACACTTTTACTTAAGAGCTGAGTCTTATATGCATGTAACTTCACTTTATAGCTTTTTTCTACTAATTATAATTAGTGTCTATGGCAGAATAAAGCTATAGCTAAAGGTTGTATTTAGTACTCTCAATATATAAAAATCTACTTAAAACTAATTTATAAGAGATTAATTCAGTAGGTATGGTAAATTTTATAAACTAGCATATGTACCCTAATATCTACAATAGATTTCTTAAATTTATTCACAAAATATATTACTTGCTCTTAAGCTTCCATTCATAATTTAATAAACATATACCTTACTAAATTATACAAAGTATTTAGGCTCACATTTATATCTGTAAAATTTGATGTTTTTTTAAAGAAAACTTTATCTCAATTTTCATAGGTTTTAAGCCTCTGACCTTGTAATTTTTTCAGGCTTATATTCTAACATGTAGCTCAACTTTACCTACATGAAGTTTTGAAAAACATGATTATTAAAATCTACCTGAAGTCGTTGTTTTAGAAAAAAAATTCTCTTATCCTGTAATTTATGAATTAATCCTATAATGTTATTGAATGCAGCGTAGGAGCAATATATATTGGTTGACGCTGATGATTGTTTAGTTGATCATTCCTATCCTCTTAGTTAAGCTTTATGGATACTTAAAATTATCAATTTATCCCATATTCTAATTTGTTATTTTTAAGGGGTGTTATAACTGGTATGCCTATAACAATTGGTAGTTAAGATCACTTGAACCAATCAGGAGACCTCCTTAGAAAGTTAAATCTATTTAAAAAATGATCTAAGTATGGCTACTTAGTTCCCATTATTGATTATTTATCTTGGAAGTGCACCCTTTCATCTCCAGTATCTTTGCAAACCTGACACCACCCTTCAAATCTCTAATTGCTACCTTGCCACATTTTCTACCCCAATTATCTCCTTCCTCTTTTTAATACCATATCATGTATTGTTTTAAAGATCAGATACTTTCCTTTTTTAACTGAACCTGCTTGCCAATCTTTCTTTTTTGTAAGCCCTTTCCCCTTGTCACATAGATTTTGGTATCTTGTTTATTTTAATGTGCCTTACAGTACTGCAGTTACATTTTAGAAATGCAAGTTCTCATTATCTCTTGCTTAGGCTTTAGTATAAATCTTTTATAATTAGCTATTAATTACATTCTTAGTGTCCCAAGTACCATAGGACAGAAATATTTTAATAAGGAATGAAAAGAGAAACAATGTCATCAATATTTAGATTAAGTTCATCTAAATCAATATTGATTTGATCATTATAGTATACTTTTAGCAATATTGAGGACTTTATGTAACTTTCAAAAATATAAGTTATAAAGTAGATGCTTGTGTAAAGATATATTTTGAACCCAGACTAAAAATATAATGTTTTTGGTAATTGCTTACTTTTATTTATGGTACATATAGATTTCAGAATATAGCAATATACATTTCTAAAAAGTTATTGGATAACATTAAAATATAGTACTTTATATTAAACATTTCCAGAAAATAATCCAATGATATACAGCTAATTCTAATTAATATAATGATTTATAACATATTTTTATTTAATAAAGGCAAGCTGACCAGGGGACAGGCATTACCGAAAGAAAGAAATGATATGAAACCTGAACAGGGTCAACTCTGTCAAAGAAAGTTTTTCCACCTCTGAATCAGGACTCAAATTTTTCTGGTTACGTCATGGGTAAGGTTTTCGTGTTATTAGACCTACTAACCGCCAATAGCTTCCTTTGGCTGGCACCCCGATCGATGTGCAAAGGGTGGGAATCAAACCTGCAACCTTCAGGTTGGTAGCCGTACGCCCTTACCAACTTGCCTTCCACCCCATGATTTATAACATATATCCTGTTATTAATCTATATATAGAGTTGCTGACATGTTTAACTGGTGCCTTTAGGATTATGAGAGGGTTTTTACTGCTAACTATGTAATGCAGTACAATTTTTAAACTAAACTTATTTATATTTTAAAAAGTGATTGTTGATATTAATACAGTAGAATATACACTATAGTCATTTTTAAAACTAGTGAACTTATCTAAGTTATTTTTTCTTGTATTGTGTATACAATGACAAGCTTTTATTTTTGTTTTTTTTCTTTTAACATTTATTTTATAATCCTTTGTGATTACTTAGCAATAACCTATCTTTGAGATAGATTGCAATAATAATGGTGTGCTAAAAATTTCTATAAATTAAAAATATTATACAAATCTAGAGCTATACATAAATAATAAGCTGATTTTTATAAACAGGACAAATCTAAACTTAGGCAACAGATGATAATGGATTTATCTTTTATAAAAACAAAAGAAAAACTTACTAATATATTTGGTTGGGCTATATATAGTGTATCCTAGGTAACTCTATAAAAATAACTTATTTTATTTATGAGTTAGTTTAAGTCAATCAGGTTATAAAAGTTACAAACAAATAATCATCAATCTTTTGTGCTTGAGGTTTAAGCTAGATAGGATGAGATTTATTTTATTCAATAAAGAAAAGTTAATGATTTTCAATATTTTGATATTGATCCATATATCCCTATATAGTGATAAAATCTTAAAATCTTTTCCTAATCTTTTTTACACCATATCAACCTGACATGAGGTTTGCTAGATTTTAATAATTTTATTCTAATATTCTAATCTTTATTAGTTTAAATCTTTAAGTGATAGATAAAACTTTGCTTTGTCTTTACTAAAGGTAGTACTAAGTCTTCCTTGGTATAATGACTTATAGTCCATACCATCTAGTAATAAAAAAATGACTTATAGTCCATAACTAAAATTATAATTTAATCAGAATTATGTAATAGTTGATTTTGTTGCTTTTTATTTTGTTTATTATGAGAAAAATATGTCCCATTATATGCATATATTCTGTATCTCACTTACTATCATTCTACATTGTAATTATATCTTCTAGATTAATAAAACGCTTTCATCAAGTAGGCTGCCTCAATGGTATAGTATGGACTCAATGACCTTTTCTTTTAAGTTAAATTATTTTAGATAAACTTTAGTTAGGGGAAATTTATGACTGTGTTGTAATTGCGCACCAAAGCTCTGAACCAAGATATCAATTACTTAGGCGGTTTATTTTTTTCCTGGTGTATCAGAATGCTGCATGTGGAGGTTAATTGGGATTTAAACTCCTTAGTCATTGATCAATCATCCATCTACCCATTTATTGGTACAGTATAATCAACAGGTTGGCCCACCTATATTAATAATAAAACGCTCTTATATGGGTTTTCTATAAGTTTTATTATTCCTTATAGCCTACTAAATGATAGTAACATTATAAAAACCATTTTATATTATAATAATTCAGATCTGTCACCTTTTTAAGTTGGCAGGTGATATAAATGCATTTTATATATTTGCTACCTAAGATATTCTTTTGGTTTAATAATTATTATACTTATCATGTTTATCACCTTCAATATAGATTTGAAATATTTTAAATGCTTATATCTAATTTAATAACAAAATACTAATTATTTTTTAAAGATACAGAACCTCTTAGAGTCATGTTATGCATATTAGAGAGACAAAGTTTGGAAAATGTAAGTACAATCAAGGTTAATAGAACATGACGTCCAAGGTGTGATGAAACAGTTTAAACCATTTTGTCCCATTTTAACTTGAAATTGGATTCTAATCCCAAGTCAAAACGCCTGGGGAGATTTCCAGCTGAAGTCCACTCAGCAACCAAGTTGTACCCCCTAAGCCATTATTTAGTCTTGAAAGAGCTTAAAGTATGGCCTGGGGAGGGACCCACAAAGGACGACCTTAAAAGGTCAAGCCTGCACCATTCTGAACCTCAGTTCAAAATTTGCAGCCATCTTGGCCGTTTAGGCCTCATGCCTTACCTGAATGTCAGTGCATGACAAAGTTCTGTCATGAAAACAAAACCTTAAGCTTCTGGAGCATTGGCCCTCCTCAGTTGGTCTGTATTTTTCTTGTTTTGCTTGTGATGCCAGTGAAATGCCGGGATTCTGTCAGAGCAACGGAAAAGAAAGTTTAGACTGGCCTGCCCTTCAGGATGCAGAAGCACCCAAAAGGCGAGTCAGAATGCCAGGAGCATTGCCATTCAAATGAAGTTTAAGTGTGTTGTGGTAAAGGTAACATTAAACTGCCTACAGGCTTCAAATATACAAGACAACCTGGCGAGAAACCAGGCCATAACAGCCCCAGGGCCAATGGGCCAGGGCTTGTAGAGTTGCAAGCTTGGGGAAGATTCCCAAAAGTTTTTAATGTGATGACCCAAATGAATATGGTGAGGACAAAAGCTAATAACAAGACTGAGATAACCCAATCAATACCAGGCCCATGGGGCCACATTGCAAATGTCACTGGGATTTGGAAAAGGAAAATTTAAACTTAATTTTATTTAAAATCAATCACAGAGATATTTTTAATGAATTTTAAAATAAGAAAATTGACCAATATTCTCCTCAGTGTGTTATGGCTGTTTAAATAGATGATCAATTTGGGGGTGGAGCTTAGAAAAGCATGGGATTGGAGCCCTCAAGATTTGACCTAACCTAGAGAACTTTGAGCGAGGTAAGGGAAAACAAACTTAATTATAATAGACATCAAAAAGTTGGTGGTAGCTGAGTTGCTGTCAATTTGACCTCAGACTCCTGAATTGCAGTTTTACCACATTATCAACAGTTAGCATGATTGCGTCTTTCCCAACGGGCAATGGGAACCTCCCAAGGCCACCCCATGTAGGGGAAGTCCCAAGAGTTCAGTAATGGGTTTGGGGTACCCAACTTGCCTGCACCCAGTCACTTTGGCGTCCGTTAAGCAAATTGAGATTCATTGAATAATGATTCTATTATTAGAGGGGAGGGTTCTGAGTTGGTGGCGACTTTCAATTATGACCCAAAACCATTGGCAAGTTCCGCCAAAAGACAACATTAGGCACATTTGTCTTAGAGGGTACAAGCCCGTCAGGCTTTGTTCCCAAAGTTTTTGAGGCAGATTTCAAATCAGTGACAACGTTTTCCAATGACCTGATGCCATTGGCAAGTTTTGCTTAGGATTTGACACTGGACACATTCTTTTTGAAAGGTATGCACTAGTTGGGCTTTGTTCCTGATGTTTTTGAGGCAGGTTTTGAACTGACAACAACATTTTCAATGACCCAATGCTGCTGTCGAGTGTTTCCAAGGATTCAACACTAGATATTTATTTACTGAATGTGTGCACCCATCAGGCTTTGTTGTTGGGGTTTAAGTCTTTTGGATATCTTTCAGCGCAAGTTCCTAGAATTTTCTGTACTAAGACAGCGGAAGTAATTGTGGCAACAGGTGGTGGAATCTTCAAAGGGAGAGCTGTTACCCCTCGCTTGTCTACCACATGGGTAAGATTGCCCTGTGAGATGAGAGGGACAGCTGCCCTTCTTGAACCCTTTTTTGTAGGAAACAGGAAAACCACCCAGTTTAAGAAGAGAGGGTGCTCCCCCAGACTTACAATGCCCTTCCTTTTTGTCAAAGGGGGCGCCACCACCAAGGAACTAAGTGAGGACCACATTTTTGTGAGCCTTGGGCAACTTAATCGCCATTAAGGTAGCAATTTTTGGGGGAGATGGGGAGCATCTGGGTGGTTGGCTTGGAAAGCCTCAACCAGCTTCAAACAGTTGGCACAACCTTGGGCACAGACCCAACTGTTCTTGTAGGCTGGATAGCCTTTCCACATAATGAGATATTGAATCAAACGCCAAGTTTCTTGGGAATCCAGCATGACCTCCACTTCAGCCTCCTTTGCACCCTTGATCACAATAGGCTCTGGATCCGAGGGGATCACCCCCTTGAATGCGGACAACTGAGACACATGGAAGATTGGGTGTTGCTTCCAGTGGGGTGGCAATTTTAAACGAAAAACACCATTACCCAGATCTTCTTCCACCAAGTGGGAACCCAAGCTTTTACCTGAAACTTACACAAGGGCACTTGCATCTGCAAATGGCATGTGTCAAGCATGATATATGAGCCCACCTTAATTTCATGAGCTGAGAGCCACTTACAATCTGAGAACTTCTTGCAGTCACTTATAGCCTTGGTTAGATGCTCCCAAACCAAAGACTGCGTGGTCCAATTATGTTGGGCATGGTCAGCGGCAGCTGGTACCTCTGGGAGAAGTCACAGGCCAACTGAAAATGAAGGGTTATACCTTAAGGTCGCTTTGTATGGGGAAAATTCAGTGGAGGCATGAGTTCTGTTATTATATGCAAATTGAGTGAGAGGAAGGTCATCAGCCCACGTATCTTGAGCAGCCTCAGAGTAGCACCGCAGGTACTGTTCCAGGATCTGATACCCATTCAGTTTGTCCATCTGACTGAGGGTGATACACAGTGGAGCGACAGGACACAATCTTAAGATCGCCAAGAGCTCATTCCAGAATCATGCTGTGAACTGGGTCCCACAGTCGCTGACAATCTCTTGTGGAAGGCCAAAAATAGAGAACACATGACATACAAAAAGACGGGCAGTTTCCTCAGATGCAATAGTGGAGGATCATGGGATGAATAGAGAAAATTTTGTGAACCAATCAACAACCACCATCACTGCCGTAAACCCATTAGAACTTGGAAGTTCAATGGTAAAGTCCACTAACACCAATGTTTATGGACCCTTGGCCTGTTGTAGAAGATGAAGGAGACCATTCCTCCCAGACCAGTCTGACTTGGCACGTGCGCAAGCTATACAGTAAGCAACCCATGTTAGAACATCCTTTGACAAGCCCGCCTAATTAAAGGTACGCTTGATTAAGTCAATACACTTCTTATTTCCTGGATGTCCAACTGTGGGAGGATCATGATGAGCCTAAATCACTTTGTCTCTAAGAGGGGAGAAACTCAAACCTGCAACTGAAATTTAATGAGGTCCTTGGCCATAGAATACAAGGAATGTTTTAAAGCAGGAAGGGACAACAGCTCCAGAAGATCCACACCTTCTGCATAGGATGTTTGAGCTGGTAAAACTTGATAAATTAGAGGCGCTTTAAGGGCTAAGTCTGCTGCTAAAACCACATGAGGTACAATGGATAAGTTTTAGGTGGGGGAATGACTGTGACCAGGTCCGGCTCATCTATTATAGATGGGCAAAGGGCGGAATTGTGACTCAAAAAGTTGGGAATCACATTCAATGATCATTTAACAAACTTATATTTTTAGTTAAAACTGCACAAATCCCAGTAGCTCAGGTCTGCCGGTGTACCAACTTCTGTGGTTTGTGGAAATAAAGGAGGGCTTGATGATCCGTTTGTACTATTAACTCATTTTGAGCGCCATACAAGAAATACCGCCTGTGGGTCAAGGCCCATGCCACGGCTGCCAGCTCCTTATCATAGATGGCCCAGGACTGTTCAGGGGGAGAGAATATGTGGAAAAAGTAGGTGACCAGGTGTTCCAGCCCATCATGCTCCAGAAGCAAGACAGCCCCAACTGCAAAGGATGATGCATCACACGCTACTACATAGGGTTTGGAGATGACCACGTGTTTTAGGATGGGGGGTGACAGAAACACCTCTTTAATTGACTTGAATTCCTGTTGGCACTCAGGCATCCAGCAAAAGAGGACATTCTTACCTGTGAGCAGATGAAGTGGGGTGGCTAAATGGGATAGGGCAGGAGAATGTTTTTTAAAAAATATTATAGTGCTCAAGGAGCTTCTTGATTGTTTTATGGGTCGTTGGAGTTGGCCATTTGCAGATGAAATCCAGCTTACTGGTGGTAATGGCGTACCCATCTTTTAAGACAATACTGCCCAAGAAGGTGACTTCCTCCAGATAAAACTCATATTTTGAAGGCTTGACTAACAGGCCCGCCTTATGTAAGACAGCCACTACATCTCCAAGTCCTTAGTATGTTGTTTAGGAGTAGGGGTTATACCAGGATATCATCAATGTAAGTGACCTCGCAGGTGAACCAGAGATCACCCAGCACACTATTGATCATCCTTTGGAATGTGGCTGGCACATTCTTTAGCCCAAAAGGCATCACTCAAAATTAAAATATGCCCGTTTTGTTCAGATCGCTGTAAGCCATTCCTGACCTTCCTTCACCTAAATCTGATTGAAAGCATTAACAAAATTAAGTTTAGAAAACACACGCGACTTGGCAATTGCATTCCCAATTGTCTGTTCCAAAGGCTGTGGGTAGGTATTGTTGACAGTAATTTTGCTAAGGTGGCCTTAATCCACATAGGGATAAAGGGAACCATCAGCCTTCTTGGCAAAGATAACAGGAGAGGAAACAGGGGATGTCTCTTTGAACAGCAATCCTTCTGAAGCATGTCATTTAAACATGCATTGAGTATAGCCTCCTCCTCCGCTGTATTCAGGTACAGTGGCAGTTTATGTTTACCACCTGCACCATTGTCCAGAAACCCAAATCAAATTCTGTATATGGGGGAAGACGGTCCGCCTTCTCAGAATCAAAAAATTTCTAATATTTCATCAATGCTTCTAGAAAATCTGATGGGAGGCCCAAGGGAGAAACTAGGGAAGTAACCAATCCACGACCTTGAGTTTTAGTAAGGGTATCCAGAAATGGAAACTCTCCCTCCATCTGACCATTGGAGAATTTAAGCATATTAGACTCAAGTTGAATCTTTACATGCTGCCGACGCCACCATCCCACACCAAAAATTATCAGGAACAAGAGGTTAGGCATTGCTGAGAAACAATCGCAAAAGTTAAACTGCTGAACAGAGAATGTTACTGGACGCCATACTTTGTATGATGGCTGGGAGGCCGACGAAGCAGCCATCAATGCAGAACCCACGTCCAGGTCAAGGTCAAGCTGGTGAGCCAACTCTAGACTCATAAAGTTACCCTCTGCTCCAGTGTCAACCAAGGCCTTGAAGGAGACCTGATTTGCTCCAATAATAATTTTCATTGGCAATAAAAAGTAGACGAAATTTTGTTTATTGGTGGATATGGTCATCTCCACAGACACTGAAGATATTGCAAAGTCATGTGAACCCAAGTTCATCAGCTTGGGTGCAGGGATGGCGTCAGAACCTTGGACCAATAAGGATACTGATTCAGCGTTGGGAACAGAACCTAAGGCTAAGTTGGAAAATCATGAAGATCCCATTTTGAGGGTGGACCAAGGGTAAAGTAGAGGGTAATAAAACAAGTTGACCATGAAGGAAGTCCTCCAAAGCCATCTGGGAATCGCATATAAAATTATCAATTGACCAAACGATCCACCAAAGGCAGGCTACAAGTTGACTATTCATAAGGGAGATGGTACCTACTGCGGTGCCCATCTCAATGAGAAGGGAGGAGATGGCTGGAAATAATGGATGGTCAATTATGTTAGGGCAACGGCAGATAGAGTTTAATCTGGCCTGACAGTTGGGATGCAGAAGCACCCAAATGGCAAGCCAGAATGCCAGTGGCATTGCCATGCAAACGACGTTTAAGTGTGTTGGGATAAGGGTGACAAAAAAGTGTTTATGTGCCGCAAATATACAATACAACCTGGCAAGAAACCAGGCCATTTCAGCCCCAGGGCCAATGAGACAGGGCGCTTAAAGTTACAAGTTTGGGGAAGATTCACAAACGTTTTTGATGCAATGAACCCAAATGACTATGGTTAGGACAAAGCTAATAACAAGTCTGAGATAACCCAGTTAATACTAGGCCATGGGGCCACATTTTAAATGTCACTGGGATATGGAAAAGGAAATTTTGAACTTAATTTTAAATAAAATTAAGCATTGGGAGATTTTTAATGAATTTTTAAAATAAGAAAATTGACCATTATTCTCCTCAGTGTGTTATGGCTGTTTAAAGAGATAATCAATTTGAGGGAATAGCTTAGAAAATCTTGGGATTGGGGCCTTCAAGATTCAACCTAACCCAGAGAATTTTGAGCGAGGGTGAAAGGGAAGATGAAATTTATTAGGAATGACATTGAAAGAGTTTCAGCAGGCTGAGTCGCTTTTGGTTTGTCCTTGGACGCCTGAATTGTGGTTTACCACGTTTTTGATGGTTAGCGTGATGGCATCTTGCCCAATGGGCAACGGGAACCTCCCAAGGCCACCCCACATAAGGGCAGTCCCAAGAGGTTGGGATCAGGTTTGGGGTACCCAACCCACCTGCACCCAGTTGCTTTGGCATCCGTTTGTACAAGCAAGATTCAACAAACGATGATCCTGATATTAGAGGGGAGGGTTCTGAGTTAGTGGCAACTTTCAACAGTGACCCAACGCCATTGGTAAGTTCTGCCAAAGATTCAACATTGGGCACATTTTTCTTAGAAGGTACGAGCCTATTAGGCTTTGTTCCTGAAGTTTTTAAGGCAGGTTTCAAATTGGTGACAGCTTTTTCCAATAACCTGATGCTATTGGCAAGTTTTGCTGAGGATTTGACATTGTACACATTCTTTTTGAAAGGTGTGCGCTCGTTGGGCTTTGTTCCTGATGTTTTTGAGGCAAGTTTCAAACTTACAACAACATTTTCTCAATGACTCAATGCCACTGTTAATTGTAGTTGAGGATTCAAAACTTGATACTACATTTACTAAATGTGCAAAACTGTCAGTATTTGTTGTCAGGGGTTTAAGGCTTTTGGATATTTCAGCACAAAATCCCTTAATTTATGTCTAGTTCAGCGGAAGTAAATGTGGGGACAGGTGGTGGAATTTTCAAAGGGAGAGCTGTTACCCATCGTTTGTCTACTACCTGGGAGAGCTGTTATTTATCGTTTGTCTACTACCTGGGAGAGATTTCCCTGTGAGACGAGAGGGACAGATGCCCTTCTTGTACCCTTTTTTGATGGAAATTGGAACACCACCAGGTCTAAGCAGAGAGGGTACTCCCTGGACTTACAGATTGACCTTGCTCAATATTTATTACATTAAATAAAAAAGTTTACTTCAGGGATTTGCATCCTTACTTACCTGTCATTCTTTTTCCACATTTGAGATTTCCCTAAATTTTGAGGGTTAAAGATGAGTTGGTATTATCCAACCCTAACTGCTTACCTCAGTGGTTTAACTTGGCTGTTGAACCTATTTCACGTTGATTTACTCAATAAAATATCAGGAATCTGGAAAATGGAATATGGGTGGTTCTGTTTGTTACACAAGGTAGTTCTTTATAAATTCTATAAATTATTTTTAGGAATATAATTAAGTATATAATGGTACAAAAGATTATATGAAGTAGGGGCTAAAATATAAGTTTTTGGGAAACTCTAAAAATCATAATTGGCCTGGCAAAGCATGGGGTATGAAAGATTGGTGAAGATGACATATTTGAGCTCTGAATTCTGGGACAAAAAAGACAAAACTGTTAAGCTTAGCCCTAGTAAGGGTGAAGCCCTTAACTGTGGTTTTACTTGGTTATAAATATCATCAATTCAAACAATTGGTTTTCTTAGTAATCTCAATTGGTTCATCATTAGGCTTAAGGCTAGATCTTTAATAAGCTTAAGTTGAAAAGCACTAATCAATATGTATTGATTATGCTGTATTAATGAGCTAACAAAATAAAAAAATAGGGAAATTTCCACCACTAGATATCCACTAACTGACAAGCTAGATTAGTCACACCCTTTAATTTATTAATGTATCAATGTGGATGTTATGTTCCCATTTGATAGCTGCTCGCTGGCGCTTTTTTCCAGATCCTCAGCAATATTAATTCTGCAGCAGGCTTAGTGCTTCAAGACTATCTTTTAAATGGTGGAAATAAAGTCTCACTCAGAACTTTTCATTTTTATTTACAGCTATAATGAAACTTGAACTATTTTTCAAAGGTCCTAAGGGAACTCTAAAAAAATAAATATATATAAGGGTAGAAATTTTATTTTATTGAGTAAGTTCTTTATACTATTAAAAGTACCCAGGATAATTCAAGATATGATAAAAGGATCAGCATATAACCGTCAAAACTGGGAACAATTCAAGATAAACTACCCTAGACTTTTTACATAAAAGAGAGGATGTAATGGGAGGTCAGGTCCTCTGGTCCCACAGGTTGATGTTTTTCTAGGATTAGATTTATTCCTAAAATGAATGAGAAGGTGGAATGAGAGATCAGGTCTTCTGATACCATGTGTTGATGCTTTCTAGTGAGAAATCCATTTTAGACATCAAGAGATACAAATACAAGTTCAGTCATCTAATCCCATAGGATGATGTTTGCTAGGGATAAATTCATTTCTAATATGAGAGAGGGTGGAATGAGTGGTAAGGTCATCTGATCCTATATTTGATGTCTTTCTAGGGAGGAATTTGAAAGCATCATGAAGGAGTGGTGGTATGAGAGGTCAAGTCACCTGATCCCATAGGTCAATGATTTTCTAAAGAAGAATTTATTATTAACATGAAAAGTGGGTTGAATAAAAGAAGATCATATGATCCCTTAGGTTAATAGTTTGATGGATAGAATTTCGTTACTAACATGAGAGAAGGTAGTATGAGAAAAGGTCATATGATACAATGGGTCAAAGGTTTTCTAGGGAGGAATCCATTACTACCATGCAAGATAGGGTTTATTGAAAAGGAAGGTCATACAATTTTTAGTTTGATGGTTTGGTATGGAGGAATCTATTCATATCATGAAGATAAAAGGCTCTGAGTGAGAAGGTCATCTGAATTAATAGTTGATGGCTTGATAGGAAGAAATAAATTTCTAACATGAAAGAGAGGGTGAGATAAGAGGTCAGGTCATCTGATACCATAGGTTGATGGTTTTCCAAGAATAATTCTGTATCTTCTGAGGAGCACACCTCTAATCTCAGTTGGGAGGAGTTCCCCTTCAGAACCAAGAAGGGGCAAAAAAGGCTGCTTTCCCCCTCACCAACCAGGACAATTTAGCCTTGTTGTGGATGAGATGTGGGTAACAGTATACCCTCTTAAGGCTTTCATTTTGTCTTTTCTTCCCACCACCAAGGAGTGGTGGAGAGCATCCATGGGTTATGTCAGGAAGTGGTGATGGCCAGGGGTCATTGCCTTCAGGTAGGTCACTGCGTTCCCTAATGCAATAATGGTGTACATTATAAGATGATTCCCGCCTATGTGTGAAAATAATTTTCAATTAAAGTTAAAACTTAAAATCAAAATCAAAAGTAGAACCTCCCGCCCAGCTTATGACCTACTTCTAGAGAAAGTAAACCCGCCATAATAAGTTTGGGCGCCAAAACAAATTTATTTGAAATAGAATTTCACTTATCTTACCTGGACATGGGTGCAATCCATCACCCGTTGAATAAATTGTTGCTGATTTGTAAAGTGGAACCGTGCTCAAAAGGTTTCTTGTACAATTTTTGATACTCATTAGCCAGTCATGTCAGGTCCAAATTTTCATGGCTCCATGACATAATTGAGGGCCTAGACTGTAAGGATAAGGCTGGTCGTCAGGAGGTCAAAAAGGTTAAGTTGGCAGGCCTCCCTGACCTTAAACATACCTGGACCACCTCTGGTACAGTTGAGATATGCACAGGTCAGTCCTGGGAATGTGCATGATGCTCGCCTTGAATTATACCCAGGGCATTAAAATGCACCAGCTACCTTCTTAATCCTGACAGTTCGTTATGGTTGCTCAAGGATAGGATTTTAAAACCTGTATCATTTTTAATATTACCAATTTGGGTCAAGCCCAGTTACAATTGATTATCAAGTTTGGTATATTTCAAGTTACAGGACCCTTGCTGATAGTAGCATGCACCTATTGATTTGCTTAGGCTTAGCACCACTTCTGCCAATTGAAAACTCGTCCATTATTGCTTAAGTATGTTTCCATGAGACCAACTTTCCTCATTGGCATTTTTCTTAATAAAAATCTTTGTTAGTTTTACGTTTTTTATTATGGTTCCTTGGTTGAACCTGTGCACAGACCTCCTTAAAGAGGTCTCTACAACGTTGGCCTATTTATTTTAACAAAATTTTCCACCATATCTGGTGCACCGCTGGGCCGCCCTAGTCACCTTCAGATTGAGGCACTCATGAACCCTAGTACAGATCTCCACTTGTTTATGGACTCCCTTTTGAGTCCATGCAAATTTTGTTGGTTTTTAGATACCTACTACTATATACCACTTTGTACACACTTGCTCTGAAGCCCTTGTGGTCTGGCACTTTCTGCAGTGCTCTGTTCCCAATCTTGCTAACGACTAGTTCCCTGGCAGTGTGGCTGTGCATCCTACACCACCTCTCTGGAAACAGGAGAGTTACAGGCACTCTCCTCAACAAAGTGACATTAAATTTTCTCTAGTATGTCAATGCACAAAAATGTGTGCAAAATGATTCCTAGACGCTTATGCAAACCTCACTTAATCCCCACCATCTAGCTTATAAGACGGTAGTCTATATCAGGTTCTGCTGTCACTCCATTTTCTTTTTTAACTCTTCTTTGTTTTTTAGATAACATCAATATATTTCTAAGTTTGAATTGTTTAATTAAGAAGTTTGTGGTGTTAATTATCAGCTATGTTGTCCCTTCTAGGATTCTTTAGTTATTATTAGCACTGACCCTCCTTAGTAACTACCATACTTTGTGGGTGGCTGTTCTGGCAGTAATCTTATTGTTGCTGTAGGTGGTAACTCACCCTGAGTGGCAGTGCAGCCTTATTCTTATCACTAAGCTCCATGACATAATGGAGCGACCTCTGTTTTATCCTTCACCCTCTTTTTAAACTAGGTGAGACTTGGTTGTATTATCTGAACAGAATATTTAACCCTTGATTATCTTGGCGAATTATGGATATCCACATTACTTCTTGAGGCAAAACTTCTATGCCATGATTGAGGGAGTACCTTATGACCTAGATAACTTAGACTCATACTCCTATTTCAGGTGTGAATGCGTTCAGCTCTTTTTCCCCACAGTCTGTCCATTATATACAAGTCACAAATTTGGGTGTGTTGTATGTTCCATCTTCGAATCCTCTCTCCCCCATCCCACAATTACATGTTTTAATGGTGTAAACTCTCTCTGCTAAGTCTGGTGCCTCAGGTAAATAGATGGATTTAAATCCGTTGGTGCCTGTGTTGTCTGCATTACAATAGGCAGAGGTTGAGTTAACCCATGAAGCTGAAAAATTGCCCTCCTCCCTAAATCTAGTTCCATTTGATATTCCAGTGTTCACTTAATCCCCACCCATTATGTCCAGTGAAGTTGCATACAAACAGGATCATGCTTACTTTTATTACCTGTTATAATTCAGTTGGGATCCCATATGCTATCTGTTGAGGCCCTCTTAGATACAGGAGTGGCTGGGAATTCTATGAACTAAAGGTTTCTCAGGATCCAGATCTGGATCTTAAAGTAGAATCTTTGGTATTGGGGAACTTCTTCAGCTCCTGTGACTTGTTATAAAGTGAGGCGGCTTACCCATTTTTAGTGAATGCGTTCTGTTTTTGTGACCGGTTCACCGTGGTGCCATACCTATTCTTCCCTGTGATCCTTGGGTTAGGATAGTGGCGTTGTCAACAAGTTAATATTAGCCTGGAGGCAACGTCTTGTCCTTTGAGAAGCGCGCCTTTTTGATGAGTTCCCTCTCATTGATACATTTACTTTAGCAAGATCATTGTGTTCTGTCATGATGAAACCCTCTCCCACTGAGCTTCCTCTTGATTTTCCTTCTTGGTACTTTTTTATAAAGATATTTTGACATGGAAAAGCCAATTGTCTCCTGCCCCATTCTGAGTATGACTTGGCTTTCCGTTTGATGGTCTATTTGATCAATTCAACTTCCTGTTATATACATATATGAAAAAGGCTAGTAAGCTGCTGGAGGTCTGGCTGTAGGATGTGCCTAAAAGAAATGGATATTCTGTAAGCCCTCCACTATTACTTCCCCCATAGTTTTCTCTCAAAAGGCTGTTGGAACCCTGCACCCTTGCGTGCGCTATGGCATATTTAAATAAAATAATGGTGCATACTCATTATCCCCTTCCTTTAGAGAGAACTATAAGCCAGGCGATTTCAAAGTCCAAGGTTTTTTTCTAAGCTTGACCTTGTGAACACCTTCATCAAATCCAGGTAAAAAAGGACAGTGAGTGACTTATGGCCATTTATACAAAAGAGGGGTAACTTTTAATTCCACTTAATGCCCTTTGGTTTAAAAACGTTTATGTACTTTTGAGCACAAAATTGATGGCGTTCTGGGCGATCCATGTTTCAGTTGTGTGGTGGTATACATAAATAACATCCAAGTGCATTCTCCAACTCACAAGCAGCATGTAAAAGGCATAGAGGCGGACCTGGCTGCTCTGCAGAGGGAAGATTTTTATGTGAAACCTTAAAAGAGTGCGTTTTCAAAAGAATAAGTCACTTCTTAGGTAATCTGGTCCTGAAGGATGGGTACCCCATTCATCCTTCAAACTTGAGGCCATTCTTTTGTGGCCCACGCCTACCACCAGGAAACAGCTGCAGAACTTCTTAAATACCATCATTTTTCGTTAAAGGAATTTTCTCCATCGCTCTCTAAAGTTGGCGGCGCCCCTTCATTCCCTGACAGGAAAGAACGTTTCTTTCAAATGGAAGGAAGCTTACCAACATGCGTTTAAATCTATCAAGGAAGCATTTGTGGCTCCTCATATTCTTAAGCATTCAGGTCCATCTCAGCTATTGTAGTGGCATGTGATGCCTCTGTGGCCATGGTGGGGGCTATCTTGCTTCAGGATCATAGTGTGTGGCTCACGCCGCAGCCTATTTCATGCACAAGCTGTCCTTCTCAGAAAATTCATGGGCATATATGATAAGAAGCTTGATGCATTATCATGGTCAATCACACACTCGTGGTATTTTCTTAAATGAGCGTGTCATTAAGTGGTTATCAGACTGGACCACCAAGCTCTTATGTATTTTAGAAAGCCATAGAAGTTGGCACATCATCAAGCTTCAACGTATTACAATCTGTGTAGCTTCAACTTCAAATTGTAAGGATAGTGTCTAAAACTCTCCTGGTCCCAGCGTAGTAGTGCACGGTGCACAAGGCCAACGCCAGGGAACTAGCCGTTAGTCAAAAGTTACAAGAGCCCAGTAAAGGATGCTGAAGCAATAGCAACTTAAAAAAAGAAGTGCAATCCATATAAGAAATAACTCACTAAAAGTGACGTGGTGCATAGAGGAAGAAGGGGTAAACGTCCCAGGTTGGAGGGAACCTGGGCGAGCTAATGGTGCATTAGGTGATAATTTAATTGTATTTAAAATGAAGAGGTTATCATAGCGTGAGATCTCCTTGAAGAGGTCCGCGCACAGGATCGTCCAAGATAACATTTAATAAAAATGGGAAAACGGGAAAGTTTATTGGGAAGTCAACCAACAAGGAATGTTGGTCACAGAAATTGAATTTAAACTTCATCAGGGTAATTTGGGGTCTGCTGAAGTGGTCCCAAGAAACGATTCACCAATAGTCAAACACTACCATCCCAATTGGTAGCATACACCAAAGCTGACTTCACTTGAGTAATCGATTGAAGTTGAATCTGACCTTAACGTGTAATTTCATAAATGGAACAGCTTTCAAAAACCTGTTCCTCAATCAACTGAATCAAACTATCCACGTTAATTATATCTCATCCGTTTTAATGCCTGGGCTGACGCAAGGGACTGGGCGTTAGGCACCTCATTAGTACCAACCTGGGCATATTTGGCTTGTACCTAGCGTTGGTCTACCATGTGCTTGAGGTCAGGGAGGGCCTGAAGCTTCACCTTCTGGGCCTCCTGCCACCCAGCCTTATCCTTGGGGTTGGTGCACACTATCATGTCATTTAACCATGATACAAATATAATTTTGTGAAGGGTTCCCTGAATGTTCTTTCAGATTTGTTGAGTTGTAATACTCTTTGAGTCCTATGGAGGAAAAAGCACATGAGTTGACCATCGGTGATTCGTTCTGCCCAGCTAATATCCATTGCTCTCCAAAAATTTATGTGGCAGACTAGCCATGGATGTGCCTTTGCTTTTCATATACTGTCTGGACAGGCATCTTGCTTGGAGGGGCTGGAGTTGTTTGATTGGCTGGTACTGATGGCCTTTAAGCAGGCCCACTATACGCTAAAGGATGAAATAGTTTTGTTTAAGAATAGAATTCAGGTTCCTCTTCAACTTCACAATGAGGTTATCTGCACTCATCATGACCCCTCAGTGGTGGGGCACCAGGTTGATAAGAAACGCCTCAATTTGGTGAAGCAGTCACTCAACTGGCTGCATATCACTAAGAATATTCCAGCTTGGATTACAAATTTCATGACGTGTGATTAGGCAAATCCTGATAGGTTGGTTTATATTGATTTACTCTATCTATTGCATAAGAGATAAGGAAAGTTGACCTTGATGTCTGTCACCTTTATTGTTGAGCTTCCCTGTTCCAGTGGTTTTAACGCAATTATGATGGTTATGGTCCATTCACTAATTTTTCATGTTTATCCCATGTTAATCAGAAATTTCCATGGAAGAATGTCCAGGCTCTCTGTTCACCACGTCTTTTCCATTCTTGGCTTACCTTGGAAGGTGGTGAGTGATTGAGGGCCTCAGTTTACTGCCCATTTTTGAGCTGCACTTCTGGCTATATTGAAGAGCAAGCCTTGCCACTTCGCCTCCTACCACCTCCAGTCTGGAGGGCAGATGGAGAGGGTCAACCAGATTCTCAAGAAGGATCTTTGCTGCTTTGTCTCTTCTGCATAGGATGCCTGGGCCGCTTATTTTACTTGGTTCAGTTTGTGTGCTATAATGCCACTCGCTCGTCCGCCAGCTTTCCCCCTATGAAGTCACCTTAGGTTATAACCCTCATTTAAAATTAGCCCACGCTCTTCCTGGAAGTGTCTACCACAGAAGAAAATTTGCAGAAAATCTGGAGTACCCTTCCTGGTTAAAAACACTTAACAAGATAATTAGTGATTATGAGTTTTTGCAGATCACAAACGCCTTCCTGACCATAGCTTCAAGGTGGGCTAATAGGCATGTTGGATAAATGGCATTTGTATATGAAGGTTCCCTATAGGAAGTTTGATAACAAATATTCTGAATCTCACATGGTACAGGAAGATCTCAGAAATGATGATTTTAGGATGGACCTCTCAGCTCATTGAAAGAAGCATCACATCTTCCACACTCACCTAGATGTTCCCTTTCAAGGTGAAGGAACCAGCTGTTCCTAGTACAACCTTGGTAAAGAACTTTGAAGAAGCTTAAATCAATGCAATTTTGGCATCACAGTTTCTAGCTATCTGGTAAAGTACTTGGTTGCCTGTAAGTAACTTCCTTCCTATGAGAAAAGCAGGGTAAATGCTAGCAATTGTGCCCATTGACGTGAGTTGGTGGAGGCCTTCCATGTTTCACACCCAAAGCTCCCTGTCCTCTGGAGAAGGTTTCCACCCTTCTGGCCATCAAGCTTCCTAAGGCGCATAAGAACTTTGCTCTTGTGCAAGTTCCTGATGGTGGTGCTCCCCTCATCCAAAGAGGGAATAATAATATAAGTCCTGAGGAGCTTTTGAATCTCAACTGGGAGGAGTTCCCCTTCAGAACCAATAAGATGGAAAAAAAGGCTGCTTCCCCCTCGCCAACCAGGATGATCTAGCTCACGTTGTAATAAGAAGTAGTTAATTGCCCACCACTAAAGGCTTTCCCTTTTTCTTTTCTTCCCAACATCAAGGTGTTGGTGGAGAAAACCAGAGTTATGTCAGGAAGTGGTGATGGCTAGGTTATTGCCAACAGGTAAGTCACCACAATCTCTAATAATAATCTAAGTTAATAGAAGCAAGTGTGTGCACATGAATATGTGCAATGGCCAGCCAAAACTACAGCAAGTAGAGCTTTAAAATTTCGGATATAGGTGGACAGGAAGGGGTCTGTGTGCACCTTCAAGCCAGATTTTTATTTTTTTATAATAGAATAAAAGTTTTTTATGTAAGAAGTGAAAATTTTATATATTTTAATGGAAATTGGTATATTGTTACAGCTGAGAAGTTTGATATTTGGTTGTGTAAGTCTTGGGGACCAGCCCTTGAAGCTGGATAGGACTCAGCACCCTTTTCGGACAAAGAGGGGGCCCAAGGCTCCTGTGGACCCTCTGTCACAGCTGGGTGACCTTGCCCACGTGATAGATGAGCGCTTGGAGACAGCTTTTCTCCCCAAAGCTGCCCCATTCCCTCCTCTTCCCTCCTCTTCAATCCTGGTAGGATTGATAGAGGGGGTCTTCAGGGAGGTGGTGCACGTTAGGGGGCTTGGAGGGGGTCCGGAGGCCACCCACTCCCCAGGCCAGCTATGGGGAAAACTGGGAAAATTGCAATTCCCAGTGTCAGAGGCTGGCTAGTAAATTCTGGACTGGGGGGCTGGTTTGGGTCAGCCAGGTTCAGGAGCCAGATTGGAATACAGCTCATATTAAAAACCCAGGTGTTAATGGCTCAGATCATTGGGTCCAACATTCTGAGGCAGTTCCAGGAGGTTCAGATTGTGTGAGCAGGCTGATTGTGGGATTGGTTCAAATTGCAACAAACCCAATCCAAAGACCCCTGCTTTCCAAGACAAATCTGGAATGCCCAAGCCATGTGAATCAGCCAAGTCGAGTCATCAGAACCCAGATCAGCAGCATCAATTTGGCTTGGTCACAAGAAGTTGGGAAAATTTTCAAAAATTTTCTAAGCTTCTGCCAAATTGGGAGCTGCCTTTCACCCCCTCCAAGTCAGCCAACCAAATTCTCTCCTCATTCCCCAAACAACCAATCCTCTGACTCCTCCCTATGCCTATCAAACCATTTAAAAGGCAACTGGCCCCACTGAGGCCATTGTTGGTTCACTCTTTTTAGCCTTGTCAAATTAAAATCCGTATATCCACTCCATTTGCTGTGGACTCCGCCCATTGTTAACACAGATTTAAACCATCATTCCATCATTCAATCTGATAAGACATGCCGTTGCCCAGATTCTTTTCCTGATGTTTGCAGACTGAATTATCCAGTCGCTCAATCCTGCCATATGGCAGCAGATCACCAATGTGATCATCTGGCCCACCCCCAAAGGTGATCCCACTGTTCCGTTCATTCCTTCACATCCATTAAATGGAGACCATTCCATTTATTTGGACGTTGAGTCCGCCAAGTTTGCTCCCCAGGGAGAGCAATCTCAAGGCATCCCTGGCTCACCATGTGTGGGTTTGGCTCCATTTGCTGCCCATGCCACTGCGGGTCCAGCTCACCAGCAGGACTATGAGGGTCCCCATTTGGGGAAGCGCAGTTCCAGCCCCTCCTATGGGGTTTCCTCCACTTTCACCCACATTTCCAACAATGTGGCGGTCCCTGTACCGCCTCCCGTGGGTGCAAAAGCCTCTCCCTCAGGTTCTGAAGGCCAGCAACCGCGCTCCCTGGAGGAGTCATTGTCCTCCCTGCCTCTCCCGCCTCTGGGGGTTGCCCCATAAGTCTCGCAGTTGCCCCCAATGCAACCATCTGGTTTGCCTTGGGGTCTTTGGTATATTATTGAATGTTTGCTTTCCTCACATGACCCATAGGTCCCCACTTCTCTTAGTCACTCAGATTGCTATGCCTCTGGCATTCTGGGCCCTCCACTGGGTGCTCATGCACCCTGATTGGGAGCCCAGTCTAGTTCTCCTTAGCTGCATCCATGACAGGTTGATTCAATAGTTTAAATGGTTTTGGCAAACAGTTGGTGGTTTTGGGTTGATTGATAAGCGTAAAGATTTTAATAAAGTTGTTAGTGATTGAATAATTTGATAAGTTAGTTGGTTTTTAAGTGGTAATTTTGGTTGTTTTAATACATTTAGTTTTGGTTTGCAAAGCGTTTAATGATTATTTGATTTGGTAACTAATGGTTTCAGCTAAGTGGATTGTGGCTTAATTAATTCAATATATTTAATTGGGTATGAGTGAGTGGTTGGTAATTTATATTGATTCAATATAAATTTATTTTTTAATTTTATTGATAACCATCTACAAATAAAAAAGAATTGATTAGCATCAGGTAAACTTTAAGCCCACAAAAAAATCCGTGTTAAACTGGTTATCAACAAGAATTAGCCTAAAATTTTATTTATTAAACTATCATTCTTTTTATAAATTTATATATAGGATGTATTATCTCATGAGTAAAAACCAAAAATTATCAAGCTTAGCGCAATCATCCTATAAAGTTTTGGAATGGAATGCTAATATGTAATTTTATAATATAATTATATAAATGTTAATATCATTTCTATAGAAGATCTAGAATATATATTTCTAATGGTAATTATATAGCAATTTGGCTGGATATTTGCATATTCATTTAATTTGATTATTTATAGGTTTTGATAAGCGGAAGGTATTTTTGGCTGTTTTGTAAGCTCAACAGTTGGTTTTTGCTGAGTGGTGGTTCGTTTTTTGGTTGATCCAATGGGCTCAAATCTTTTTCCAGATAAGTCATTGATAGTTTAGTTAAATTGGCAGGCTTAGTTGATTTTGGCTAAGTGGTTGGAGGTTGTAATATTTAATAGGTTTAATGGTTTTTGAACTTATTGGTGGCTATCTGCTAATATAAAAACTAAATTAATTTAGAATCATCTGGTAAGATATAAACACTGTAGCAAAGCACAGTTATCCCACTAGTAAGATATATTATCAGTTACCATCTAGTACTAAAAAAAAGATATATTATCAGTTGGACCATCTAGTACTAAAAAAGATATATTATCAGTTGAGTTCCACCCAAGGGCAGAAGTTGATAAATTTAGTTTTAAATTGGTTAAATAAAACTATTAAGTTGTTCAGAAAGTATATTTGTTTTTTCTATGAAAATCGTCTTTCATTTTCAAAAAATGAAATTACTTTACAAACAACCTAATAGAATGCATAAACTTCCTCCCATCTTATAACCATGCTGCTAGTGAAGGTGAGCCCACCCCACTAGATATTGGCATACTAAACCTATTTGAGTTGAAACAGGATCACCCTTACCTTCCCTGGTTATAGGCACATTCAACCACCTGTTAAACAGATTGTTGCTGCCCTGCAAATTGGAACTGTGCCCCAAAAGGTTTTGTAAATTTATAATAATAATAAGTCCAGTCAGGTCAGATTCAAATCTACATTTAAAACACTCTAGTGTTACTAAATCAAATTCAAGTGCAAAATGATTCCTGGACATTTATTCACACCCAGCCTATTCCCCTCCCATCTATCTTGTAAGACAGCAGTCCCTAACAGGTTCCTCTTTCACTAAATGGAATTCCACTCTACCTTGTTATTTTGATAAAAATTACTGGATTTCTAAGTTTGTTTGTAAGTTAAGAAGTTTGTGGTGTTGCTTTTCAACTATGTTGTCCCATTTATAGAATAATTTAATTAGTATTAGCATTGTCCCTTCTTACTCTCTACCAAACTTTGTGGATGCTGTACCATCAGTGTATTTGTCTGTTGCTGAGGGTAAGAACTCATCCTGAGTGGCAGTATAGTCTATTGCTTAACAGCAAGTTCCATGACAAATTCTTTCTTAAACATGAAACTGAGGGTGGAATGAGAGGTCATGTCATCTAAACCCATTGGTGATATTTTTTATAGAGATAAATATTATTAACATGAAAGAGAGGATGGAAGGAGAGGTCAGGTCATATGATCCCATAGGTGATGGATTCTAGGGGGAACTCAGCTTACCTTTTTGGCTCGCTATTCCAACATAATTTATAAAAAATGCTTGGTCATTTGTAATTTTAAAATAATATTTACTTTATATCCTTATAAAGATAGGTTTGCTGCATATCACATAACAATAACTTAAAAAAAAATTGGGTAATTGACACAGTTTCTAACCAGATAGAAGATCCAATGTCAAAGCTTCACCCATACTAGGGCAAAGCCTGATACAGTGAGTATCTAAAGTCAGGAGGAGTAAAGATGACCAGATTAACCCTTTAGACCGTTAAGGTTGATTGTATAACAATTACTAATAACCTTATCTATAATTAATCTCAATTAACTCTAACTAGATATCAACTATGGCAGTATGCCTATATCCAGTAGCTTAACTTGGTACCAAACCTTTATAAGTTTTAATTGAATAGATAACATTGACCACCTATGAGATGGAGGTTTTAACGGAAGCTAAGCTTTGTGTGAAGAGAGTATCAGATGGTTTTCTATCTTATTGCAGCCTTCTTGCTTGGCCAAGCTATATAATTTCTATCCATATTTCTTGCTTGCATCCATTAGAGCCTGCTACAAACTTCATCTAGTCTTTCCTATAAACCACATCAACAAACTGGAGCTCTACCCTGAACCCTTGCTCCGCTTTTGAACCTGTGGCTTTATCATAGTCCAAAGGTTGATTCAACCATAAGAAAAACCTCTACTGGTAGACATTGTTAGATTTTGGTGGTTGCCTCAGATAGAAAACCCTTTTAGAAACTTAATAATTATATTAGATTACCACATCTGAAGGATCCCTTGATCCTTCTCAATTTATCAGCATAACCCCAGTTTATTAACTTACCTCAAAAAACTTCTTTATATTTTATATCATGTTTTCATGTTAACAATTAGCAAAACTTAAATTGACAAAATGTCATAACAGCTTTATCCATACAAGGCTCCGCTTAAGTGCTTAAAGTGGACCTTGTGGCATTTACTTGATGGCACCCACTTCCATCTTAGTGTTTATCCTACTAGGTATGCAATAACTCTAAATTGTGGTGTCATTTCAATAAAATTAGTATGAAATGCATTTATACATTGCAGCCCAACTGGGTGCACCAAGTATTATTTTGAGGCTTTCTGTTGTCTTAATCAGGTATGTCAATTATTGAATTCCTTTGCTTATTTTTCCCATTTATCATTTTTATATCACCCATGATAGCTTAAATCAGGCTGGTTTAGGGGGCAAGTGAGCATCTACTTGGTACCAGTATTGCACCCAGAATCCTCCCAATCATAAGGGTACCTTTGTATGTGATCTGACCAAATAATATGTTATTCTTAGTAACCCAAATTGGGCCAATTTAGCTTTATGGAAAATATTCATAAACCTTGCCGTAGCCTTCAGAGAATTGGCATGAATTAGATGAACTTAGCTTAATAGATGAGTATACCTAGTGATAACTCCATTTTATATACTTGCACCTAGCCAACAATAAAAAGATCTACATAGCATCTCATCTTCTACTTTATACTTTGTTACCTTTTGTCTATCTATCATCAGACTGTTAGGTTCTATTCAAAGTGTTTGATACACAAACCATTTCAACAAATGATAATAGCTTTTTGCTCCTTTATATAGAAGAAGTTCCCAATTACAGATGAAGGGATTACTCAAAAGGTGTAAATCCCATAGGTAATATTTAGATTGGCCCATTTGATTAAGAAAGATTTGCCTACTATATAAACTTGGCTTATATTTTGGATAGCTTATTAATCTTAACTTGAACCGCAGGGGTTAGCATTTATAGGCTAGGGATTTTAAAACCTTCTAATCAAGACATTAAATTCAGTTCCTTTAAATGAAAAGTTAACACACCTGAGCTTTATAAGGGGTAAAAATTAGGCTGGGCACCTATGTTGGATCCCACTAGATCAGATACCCTCATCGTCTTAACAACCTTACTGATTGTAACCTACATTTATATACACCTGAAACCACACATCTCACTTTTTTAACTTTGTCAGAATTCTGGCTGGATGGGTTGCTCGCTTGGTACCAGCCTGGACTTTCAATAATATGGAAGGTGTAGTATGCTTAGTACATTGCCCTGCCTAAGAGAGGGGTTCAAAGTTCCCTCAAAGTTCATACCCTAGATTCTTGTAGAGAAGGGATTAAAGGAATTAATTTAATTTAAATTAGCTATAGTAGGTTAAGTGATAAGTTTATTAGGAGGGAGCCTTGCACTATCTAAAGTACTAAGGCTAAAAGTGGGAGGCAAGAGAATTCAGGAAAGGCAGGAGAGACCATCTAGTACTAAAAAAGGAAAGGCAGGAGATAAGATACTAAGCAATTGAATGCCTAGCTGATGTCATGGTCATGGCTAAGAAAGATTAGACTGGGCTCCCAATTGAAGTGTGTGAACACCCAAAGGAGAGCCCATAATGCCAGGGGCACAACAGTCTGAGCGACTTGGTGGAGTAGGGTTCTAGTGTGGGTGTGAGAAAAACAAAAATTCAGAAATGTACCAAAGGCCCCCAAGGCAAACCAAATGGTTGCAATAGGGGCACCGCGTGTCTTGCAGGAACAACCCCCAAGGGCGATGGAGACAAAGGATGACAACCCCTCAGAATTTCACAGTTGAATGCCTTCAAATTTATAAGATGAGGGTTGTGGATTGACATAAGGCATTTTGGGTTCCACCACATAATCAGCAGTGGAAATGGGGCACAGAGGGGGCCCGCACAGAGCACTGGGGCTGAGCTCTTCCTGAGTGGGGTACTCCAGGACCCTCATGTGGACAAAATCCTTTGCATGAGTTAGGTGGGGGCCTCACCTCCACCAGTGATGAAACGGGGTCACTCTGATGCTGTCCTACCTAGCAAATGGCTTTGGTCAAGCCAGTGGCAGGGCAGAGAGCCAGGGTTGAGGTTAATGAATGTGCAATAGTGGCGGGAGGAGAGGGCACATCATCTTGGGTGATTTGTTTAAAATTTTATGATAATTTGCTGGGCAAAAGGGTCAATTGACTGGACGACTCAGTTGACAATCATTAGATCAGAACCAGGGTGGAGGCACATTTGCTAGATCAAAAGGCAGGATTAACTTTAAATAAGACTGATGGATGGAGTCTGCAACAAGCTGGGTGAGAATGTATGGGTTTATTTATTGCAACTAAGGTGAGGGAGTAAAAATGAACTGACAATAGCCCCTGGGGGGCTGTTGCTTTAAGAATCAGGGGAAACATTGGAAAGAGGCATCAAGGGATTGGCCTCTTGAATTTGAGGGTGGTAACTGGTTGGAGGGAGAGGTGGGCAGGGGTAATTAAGATCCTGAAAAACTTGAAATAAACTTTTAAAACTTTTCTAGAATTTTTGGGTCAAATCAGGTTGTCAGTGCCAACCTGGGGCCCAACCATCTGAGTCAGGCTAGCCATGTATCCCAACCTGCCCAAATCCATTCCAGAGGGTTGTATCACAGTCTCACTCAATGATCAGCCAGGTGTGTAAGTCAGAACCTGACTCAATTTTCTATCTCAGGAAGTCTGGACTGGCTCCCCTAGCCCAGAATGTGCATACTGGGCCTAAGGTCATCACAACCTGTTTTTTCTTAAACTTGGCAAAAATTGCCAGAGGAGTGGTGAGTCCCAGGGGCCTGCCTGTGGCCCCTGGCTTGGGCAACCTCTCTGCAAACCCCCTCTATCCACTCTAACAGGTTAGAGGAGGGGGAAGAGGCAGGGGTAGGGGATCCTAGGGAGGAAGAGCTGTTACCTAGCACTCATCCACCACATGCATCAGGTCACTTAACTGTGACAGGGGTCTACCTGGCCCTTTGGCCCCCTCTTTGTCTGGAAGGAATGCTGGTCCCTGTCCAGGCACAGGGGCTGGGCCCCAGGACTTACAGCTGAAGGAAAACTGTCAGCTTTAATTGCTGATAAAATACTAATAATGGTTTGTGAATACTAATAATACATCGATGATCCATTATCCCAGCTTTAGTTGCCAGTAATTGTAAGGCTCAAATTACTATTGGGATTGATCCCCAACAGTTTTAAACCAGTTAACCCCTGGCCCTATAATTTAAGTTCCAAAAGTGTGGGCCCAAAACATTTAAAAAAGATCTCCCTTCAAGCCATTCCACAATTTACCAAACCAGTCTTGAGTTGTACCAATTGGACATGACTTAACCCTTTAATCTATGTATCGCATGTGATAATTAGTTTGCGCCCAAATAACTGACCACATGTAAGACTCATGGTTGTAGGTCAAAGGGTTAATTATCAGTTGCAGAGTCATCATTGCTCACTCTACTAAGTGAAACCTCAGCATTCTGCCACAATGGCTAGATCATCCTTGGCATTTAGTCACCAGCAATCCTGAAATGGGCATATAGTTGGTTTATGGGGTCAAAATGTTATCCCATGAACCCAAAATAATACTACAATTGTTTCAACATCCTCAGCTTCCATCGCTGGAGTCAAATGGATACCTATAAGCTAATTTAATTAATCAATCATCTTGGTATAAATTGGCAGTGCTTGGGCTAGCATTAAATCTATTGGGGACTATCCCTGATGCTTTGAATTAGCTCAACTCAAGTTAATGGGGGGTATAATTTGGCACCGTTAAAAATTTAGTCGTAATGGGATGCAAGCCCTAGTAAGAGGTTTCACCCAGAAACAGCAAATCCCAATAAACTTGAGGTAACCCAGAGGGTGGTATTGAGTTTAGCCAATCCCATCGTGGATAGCTTTTGGTTGAACTGGGTTGTGGTAACTGATGGTAAACTATTGACCGGGGATCCTTGATGGTTGTATCTGGAGAGTGGGGTTAAAGTTTTAGGTTGTCAGTTGAGTTGCCGAGCAAACCTCTTCCACCTGTGTTGTGTAATGGTGCTCCGAACGTCAGCTTTTAAGCTTACACATCTGGGGAGAAATTTAGGGGTTTGGAGTAGATTGGGTACCGTTGGATTAACTGGATTTTTAAATTGGGATACGTGGTATGGAGGGTCCGAACTGAAGGTTTAAGCTCAGCTTGAGCTTTGAGAGTGTGCAGGGGGAGGCGAGTGTAGCTTAGGTATTTCCCTTCAAATTCAACACCACCTTTAAGTGACCACACTAAAACCCAATTTATTTTTTCATGGGTAAGGGTCAGCAAGCCAAGCTTGGGGGTTTACAAGCTATAGGGAAAAGCTTAGGAGCGATGATTAGCCAAGCTAGGGTTTATCTGGATTCCCGAGGAGCCAGTTTCTAAAGTCCCGGTTGGACTTTGCGGGGGGGTTGGCGTGGCGCGTCAGGTTGGATTGGGCAGGGTCGACGCCCAACCGGTTGTGGGGCCTTTTGGTGTGCGCGACTTGGCGGGGTTTGAACGAGGTCTGGCGCGGCAGAGGCTCGCTAAAGGGATTAGCGAGTCAAGGCACCAACGTACCCCTCGGTTGAGGTAGCGGCGGCCTGAGGTAGTGGATCGGCCGACTCCCCTCTAGAACGAGGAGTTAGTCGATAAAAAGCACGCAACCTTCCATCGCGAGGTCGATTGGGACGTGCGGAGGGGTCGGCGATACAGACGGTAAGCACCCGCCCCTCAACCAGAGTGCTGTTGAGAGACAAGGCGGAGAGGCCCGACGCCTATTTATACGTAAGTAAAACGCACCCGCCCCTTGCCTCCTGTGAAAACTCAACCACGGCACGCCCGTTGGGAGCCCCCGACCTGTCAGTAAAGATGCGCACATGGTCGACGGCGCCAAACTTTTAACCTTTAGGTTGAAAGCCGATAATAGCTTACCGGGCTGAACAAGGCCAGGACGCCCTTGTTTTGAGCCATGCCGGTGGGCAGATTCGCCACAAACAACCGCTTGGGTGACGGCTGGGGGCTTTAAGGTGAGCTTAATCGAATCCGAGGGTACCCAGCCACACGCGGCTTGCGCCGAGACGGGTCGGACAGCTTAACGGAGAGGGCCAGCTCGCGCTCCATTACGTGGCCATCCAGTTCGAGAGCGCCTTTCGCCTCCTCCTATTAAAGGCACGAGGGGTAAGCCCCGCGGTTAAAAGCTTACCGGGGTAGCAAACTCGACGTAGGCAAAGTTACGCGGCACCCCGACTTTGGAGTTGGGCCTTCGCACCTCGTGGACGCGCCCATACTTTAAGGTTAAACTTTATGCAACCGATCCCAACCTTTTCAAACAGGCCTCGGAGGCGAGCGCAGTCAACCTCGGGCGCAAAGTTACTGACAAACAGGGCCGTCCCAGCGCATTCCGACAGCCTCAGCCTCAGCAAAGCTCATGAGCCACCCTTACCTGGGCTTCTTTGTTTCGCCCGCATCCTCCCCTTAAAGGGTTTAAATTCGGTTAACCCGCACCGATTACCCGCCTCCACCTCCTGCGCCTTAGAGTCCAACGGTGCCCTTTGATCTGCAGCGGCATCCCGCGGTTGCCGTTTCCGCTTCGAAGCCCTTTGCTTAGCCTGGATCGTCAAGCCGCCGCAATTCGAGCGTCTACCTTGTTGGCCTTATTTCGGGCACGTGCGCGCTCCCTCTGGGCGGCCAGTTGGGCTTGCTTCTCCGCCTGCTGGAGGGCGATGTCATTCACCCTGTTCAAGTGCCGAAGCTGGGCGGCATGGATGTCAGAGGAGGCCCGCTGGTTGGAGGAGGCATCCCCGTGCAGCCGCTCGAAATCCTCCCAAGCCACCATCACCGCGGCGGGGTCGTCGGTGGGGGTTCGGTAGGCCTGAGCCAAAAGGCCCCTCGCTTTGGCCAGAGTCCCGAACTGGCTGCCAAAATTAGCGGCAGGTCGGTGATGCCTACGCTTCGAACTGTACAAACTGAAGCCAGGCGCTGGCCCGGTTCTTATGGCGGCGTAGGATTTCGCCCCACACCTTGCGCGCGGCACCCACGTCCTTGAACTTGAACGACTCCACCTCGGCCCAATACTTCAACCCCCGATAGTGCGAATCACCAGCTGGGAAGGCTAGAAGGTTAGCCGATAGAGGTTGGGGAGGGCGTACCCGAGTAGAGCTTATCGACCGAATCGCGAAAGAGGCCGCGGAGCCGTTGAACTTGCCCGGGTGGGAATTCGGCCTGGAGCCGCTGGGCGATGCTACACCGTTCCAGGAGGACCTGGGCTAGCTCCTCGACGTCGTTGTAGAGCATCCTGCTCGCTAAAAGCTCATCCAGCGCCACTGGCTTCATGAGCCAAAGGGACTGATGAAGTTTACCCTCAACCGCTTCCAAACCGGACGGTTCCTATAAGGTCGAAATTGGCTTAAGAAAAAAGCGCTTACCAAGGATCGGAGGTAGAACACACCCAAGGGACCGGACCACGGGCAGTTACGGACCCCGCGCAAAGCCACCTGGTTGAAGATGGCACTCCCCGGGAAATGCGAGATCTGACCATTGCCGGTTAACCAACGCACCGCCGGGACGTACCAGGAAGACGGCGTAGGATTCCCAGAGCGCGGGGGTGGTCGGGTGGTGGGCGGCCGCCCGCTCGTAGGTCGCCCTGATCAGCTGAAGCCATACGCCCAAGTTCTTCCCCAAGGCGAGCCGGGATTTGAGGAAGTCGATATAGGCATGGTAGGCCTCCCAGACAAACGCCGCCGCAGCCTATCGTTGAGCTTCGGTGGTAAAGGGTTACCAAATAATCTTCGTACGGCCCGAGCTCCAGCGAGATCTTCAAGGACTCGGAATAGTTGGCATTGGCGGCCTTCAGAACCCCTCGTACGCCTCGGGTGGGAGGTGGGCTGACACGAAGCTAGAGAAGCGGGCGAAGGTATCCTCTATCTCTAGACCCGTTAAGATAAATCCAAGGTGGGTACCGTTGTGGGGGATGAGAAGGTGGGCCGAGTACAACTCCTGGGCGGCCTTGGTTTGCGCGTCGCTGGAGGCCAATTTAACCATTTCCCCAACTGTACGTACCTGGGGGCAAGCTGGATGGTAAGTTATATAGCGGAGCCTACCTCCAGCATATGCTCCTCAAATTGGAGCACCCGGTTCCAGATGGCATGGCCCTTGCAGGTTAGCTGCCGCTGGGCCTATTTACCCCGCCGTAATGGTATTGGGTCGCCAGGACGGCCCTGCGCATCCGGTCGCGGACGACGTCCAGGCTGAGGCCGTCCGCAAACCTCTCCACCAAGTAGTCCACGTACAGCTCCCACACGGGAAGGGCTTACACGTCAACGAAGGCCGGCTTATAAAGTACCCAGATAATCCTCGACGGCGGTATCGAAGAGGGCCACGACCCGTTTGCACTCGTCCTCGCTAGCCGCCAACGCCATCTCGTCCTTTAGCCACTCCAACCAGATGGCTAACAGGTCAGTTTAGCCGCACAAAACTCTATACCCTGGTCCAAAGGAAAGAGCGCCCGCATCCTTTCCCTAGCCAGCTTCAGCTCGTCGTACCGGCCAAGCTCTCGGTGGATGGCGATGATCCCGGAATGGTGCTGGTATTGGTACGGGTTCGCGCTCACCTACAAACCCGTAACCCCTTAATACATGGTTCAACGGGAGGTAAGGTGGGGCCGTTCCGAAAGCCAACCACCCCAGATAAACTCTCAAGTTTAGCGCCCCCCCAGCATAAAAAGCGCCGCCGCCAAGATAAAACCACCCGCCAAGCTTTCCAACCACGCGTCCATACCCCGAGAATAAACCTTGTACGGCCAACAACCCGAAGCGACCCTACCTCGAGCATCAGCTGTTCCAACCGGCCCAACTTCCGCAACTCACTCGTCTCACTCGCCCCATCCGAGTCCGAGGAACTCTCGTGAGGGCCTGATAAATCCCCACCGCCAACTTCGGATCCCGTTTCGCTCGGCACATTACGCTCGTCCGGTGAACCCATCCTAAACTTGGTTAGAAGCCGAAGATTACCCGCATGAAAAATTGTGCCCCCCCCAAAAAATAAATTTGGGGGCGGTATATAAAAAGCGCTCGAAACGGTACCGCTAAGCCTTTCCACAACGAAGGTCCATAAAGTAGATGGGTAGGCGGGTAAAATTTAACTCGGCGAAACCACCATCCCGACTAGCTTTTAAAAATGTGAAGCGGAATAGCCCCGATTCAGATGAGTAAAAGTTAAAGGATCAAAGTATGGGGCCCCATATTAGGCTCACCCAACCGCTAAAATAGATGTAGCGGTAACCCTAGCTGGTAATCGAAACTAACGGATAAGCTAAACTGGGGCTACCTTAAAAACAGTTTTAAACGGATTTTTAGATCCCACAACCTTCAACTTGGACCGCTTTAAAAAATTTATAAACCCTTCAAAGTTTGGTTTACGTTACTTCAATTTAAACCTTTACGCCCGAATAAAAATTTTATTGGGGGGATGCCGTGATGGGATAACCCTAGGAAGCTTGAAACTATCTAGTACTAAAAAAAGAAAAAAGCTTGAAACTATCGTAAGTTCTTTTAAGGTGAGATGTACACCGATTAGCTAACTGGTAAGAATGAGCTATATCAATTTGGACCATCGGATCGATAGTTTGATCGGGTTCTTTATTATCAGAGAAAAAGCTCGAAATTAACTGGTTTAAGAAACCGCGGAAAGGGGGTTCGAAAAAAAAGAAAATTCGGAAATCAGTGGGAAAGGGTTTCAAAATTCAATTGGAAGGTTAAAGAAAACAGCTTAAAGGGTAAGGTAACTATTTCACCTATTGGAAAACGCTGTCGGACAATTACAAGGCCAATATCGTGAAAAGAGCGTTTTGGATGAAGATAGCAACAATATTGGCCAAAAAGGCCCTGGCCAATCCTTGGTGGAACCCCTCAAATCGGGGCAATGCAATTTCCTCCACCCCTCACCCAAATAGCCCTACAGTTCTACAGTTGTAGCAGGGTTACACCAAATTGTCAGCGGAATCCGGGGAGCCATTCAGAGGTCTCTCCCTATCTTTTTTTAGTACTAGATGGTGGTCTCTCCCTATCTTAAGCTAATTTAGTTCAACCTACACCATAGAGACCAGCCCCTTTTATAGGGTTGGAGGGGGTCCCATAAGGTGCAAATATTTTCCCACCCATGATTGGGTAAAATATATTAAACCCTCACCTCACAGCTTTATCCTACCCACCATCACCCACCATCAGCCATTCCATCAAAGCAAGGCAAGTCTCAAGAGCTCCAATAGGTCAAACCCCCATATTCCCCAATTCTGATATCCATAGCCTGATCCAAACTTTGAGCCTCAACACAATTAAATACTAAGTGCCAAGGTATTGAGAGGGTTCACTTATTGACCCCACTATTATTAATGACACAAAACCTTATAAAACTTAATCTTCTATTTAATTAAGATATTAGTATATCAATTACAGGTAGTCAGATACTCCCCTAAAATTGTTTATCCCAGCAGTCAAGGAACAGACTCCTACAAATAGTTGCTGTAATTCAGGTATGAAAATACACCAAGCCAACTAAAAGTCTGGATTCTAACAAGTGGTGCTCACTACAGGGGTAGTACACCACAAAAAATTATCAAAGTTGGAGGGTGTCAGGTTAATTACCCCTCACAACCTCCCTGCTGCCTCTACCCCCAGCTAAATGCTTTTAGCCAGCCATTAGCCAGTGCACCATCTCTACTTGAAACCCTCAGGTGGCACATATGCCAAGCCTCACATGCGGTTGCTCTGGTTATTTCCAAACCCCCCTTCCATGACAAATTTACCCCCAGGTGAGGGTAGCATTGCCCCATCCCACTTCATATATGCAGCTGTTATGGATTCAACAACCAACCCCCAAAAAGTAAAGCACATCCTCCCCTGCCTCAGCTGCTCTGCCCAAGAGGTGATGGACTTTAATGGACACCCTTAAAACTTGGTCTGAGGTAAAGAAAGCGCTCATTGAGGAGTTTGGATCCACAGAGAGCTTGTAAAGGCAAAAACAGGCCTTTATGTACCTTAGTCTGAAGGAGGAAGAGTCAATCACCCCTTTTGTTGAGGGATTCTTTAGTAAAGCCCAAACCTCAGATGTTTGCCAAGATGCTCCCACCTGAGGATGCTATTGCTGCTGTTTTGTCTGGATTACCCTCACCCCACTTTGGTGATGCATATCTCTGCCATCACGCGCCCCTTCCAAAATATATGGATATCAAGGAGTCTCTATTAGCGGTGGCTGATTTTTACAAACATGATGAGATGCCTTAATCTCTGAGGCAAGAATCTACTTTAACCCCATCCAGCCTCTTCTATGGCTTTCTCCCTTTATAAATCTGCTTCTTCAGAGTTGCTGCAATGAGATATCCCTCCCCCATGTGAAGATAGGCAGAGGATACTATCAGTGATGGGGCAACGTTCCATCTCCAGCCTCCAAAATTCAGCCAGTGAAATTTAGCTATCACTTGGCACTGATCTCCTTCTTCCTTGGAGCAGCCTTACAAAGTATTGCAATTGTCATGTCCCATCAAGGCGATATCTCTATCCCCCTTGGCATCTCCTCCAGCCATCTCTATATCAAACCCTGTAGCCATGGGGCAGCCCAAACTTTATAAATCAATGGCTAAATGTAGAGCTGTAATTATTACAGCATCTCCTCAAAAAGTTACCCAGGTAATTGAGCGCCCCCATTACCTCTCCTGCAACAAAGGAAGCCCTGATCTTACCTCTCAACTGATGGAATCTTTGACATGCATAGATAATCCCTCTGAAGACAAATCTGAAGGGGGTTATTATGATGTCAGCCACTATTTCTTAGGAGCCCCAGGTGAAGTGAAGATACCTGATAGGTTGAACCCTGAGAGATTAGATCTGGCTAAAATCCCCCACCAAACTTATCTCCACCAAGTGTTAAGGGGTTTTGAGGTCATTGACACTGCCAGTGACGCTGGCCAGCTCATTGCCACCTTGATCTGACCTAACCAGTGTGTTTTGATCTGACCTAACCAGTGTGTTCATACCCTGCAGTCTATCCAGGAGAAATAGCCTGAGTCTGCTATAAGACTTACCTCTACTCTCTGACTAAAGAAGATCCTTGCTCTTTCCCCCAACTTGGGTGGAACCTTAACCAAAGTGGAGGTCTTCATCAATGGAGTGCATGTTAGGGCTACCCTTGACACTGGGTTCCCTATCAACGTTGTGTCAAGTAAACTTTATAAGAAAAATTAAACTGGCCCCTGACCTCAACTACAATCAAGAATTTGGGACTGCAGGCTAAAAACACCTGCGCTATTGGGGCGTACCCTTCTCTGCCCATCCTTTTTGGGAAGCTCATCTTATCAGCTCCAGCGGTGGCCCTAGATAACAATACCTATGATCTACTCATTGGTACCCAGTTTATGCTTGAGTATGAAGGGATCATTAAATTGAAGCAGGGTTATCTATCCCTGCTTAACTACAAGGTTCCGCTGATTTTGACCAATGAGAAGCTTAATAAAAAGGAATAGGCTTGCACATTTGAGTATCCCGCTTCTGCCTTATCCCTACATTAAACCCATGGCAGGATGGCATACAAAAATGTTGCCTCAATCAGTGGACGTGCTGGAGGGAATCCCTTTCTATGCTTCAGAAGAGGTGGTCATCAAGGCTGGGAAACAAAGGGTAGTTGACATGAAGATTTTTGAAAATCCCACACAACTGCCTACTATACCTAATTATCATAGGTGGAGTTAGTCCTTTGGAACCCAGAGTTTTTCCAGGCGTGCTATACCCCACCTATAAATGGCCTATTAACCTCCTGCTAGGTAATCTCACCAAGAAGGATATGGTGGTGAAAAAGCATCAGGAGATCGGTAGAGGCCTGCTGATACCCATAGAGAAATAAAGCAAGTTCAATGTATTGGATCTATGGTGGATATGAGCTTACCCGCCAACTAGCCTTTATATAATCTACCTACTGTTCATATCTCCGATAAGCTAACCCCAGCTGATCTGGATAAAGTCCACCCCCTGTTGAGGCCTTCAGCAACAATATCTCCAAATCTGACACTGACTATGTGCACATAAGGGTTAGACTCACACCATTGACATTGGTGATGTTTAGCCTATCCACTCCAAACCCTATCAGAAATCAAAAGTTGAGGAGCTACAGATGCAGATGGAGCTCAAACAGCTTCTGGACGCTAGGTTGCTAATGCCTTCCAAAAGCCCTTGGTCATCCCCTCTCTTTATTGATAAAAAAGAAAAATGGAGGTCATCAGTTAGTGATGGACTACCACAAACTGACCAACCTTACCAAGAAGGATAGTTGCCCTAACCCACATCGATGATGCTCTGACCCAACTCTCTGGGTCTAAATACTTCTCTGCCATAGACTTGGCTAGCGGGTACTGGCAGATAGACCTTTCTCCACAGGATCAGGAGAAGCGGCCCTTATCTGCAGCAAGGGTTTTTTATAACCCATTCAGCTACCTCAGGGGTTGTGTAATGCACCTGCTACATTTCAGCAGACGATGGATCACATCTCTAGGACCTTAAGCTGAGCTGTGTGATTGTCTACCTTTATTACATCACAATCTTCTTCAAGACGTTCAACAAGCATCTCATGCACCTAAAGGAGGTTTTTCAATACTTGCGGGCATCTTATGCCGAACTAAAGCCCTCCAAGTGTACTTTTTCCAGAGGAAGCTGGATTTTCTTGGGCATAGCATCTCACAAGATGGGATACAACCTCTACAAGATAAATTCAAAGCAATATCCAAGATGCCAGTGCCAAAACTCTTTGCAACATCCAGATATTCTTGGGCATGAGGGGGTACTACCATCAATTTATCCCAAAATTTGCCCAGCTCAGCAAGCCCCTTGTCCGCCTCCTGATTAAGAACACCCCCTTCCATTAGGGTGCTAAACAAAAGGCTGAATTTGAGACCCTGAAGGTGCTATTGCAACAAAGGCTGATACTCCATCACCCTGACTATGGCAAGCCCTTCATGTTGTTCATGGATGCCTCTGATTATGATGTTGGATCTATCTTGGCTCAATTGGATGAGCATGAGTTAAACATCCCATAAATTACTTTAGCAAAATGCTTTCAAAGCTGAGCGCAAATAAAGCATCACTGAGAAGGAGTACCTGGATGCCCAGCTCGCTGCAAATGCTACTGCCCTTTTCTATATGGGGCTTCATTTAAAGTGTTTAATAACCATACCTCTTTAAAGTGGTTCAAAATAAGAAAGATCCCACTGGGTGGTTGGCTCTCTGGGCTCTTAAGTTCCAGCACTACAATATGACCATTGAGCATCAAGCTGGTATGCGCCTTATGACATTGATGATGCTAACTTTTTGGTATTATGGGTTAAATCTGCTGAGCTGGTTTGCAAAGGATATACCCACTAAGTAATGGAATTGGATGATAAGCAGATTGCTAACTCTTAATAAAAATGATATATAGGATATGGAGCAATTCCCCAATTGACACTTTTTATTATAATATAATAATGCAGAACTTATCTGCAAACTAAAAAAACCTCTTCCTCTCACTCTTCCACTCAACTCTTATCTTGGTAATCTGGGTCAATTCCACCCTCTACTTAGCAATCTCCTATTCATTCCATTATAGGAGTTTTCATCTATCTCAAGGTTTAAGCGGAATTTTTTTGATATGTCAATCTATTGAGGCTACAATCAATTTACTTCACATCAATATATTTTCTGCTCAATTTTGAGGCTCGCCTCAAATCTAATCTATAATCTGCCAGAATGTATAGCTTATCATCCAGTCATATCAATTTACTTAACATTACCCCCCCTTTGACTGGATGATAAACTCCTATTACTTATATGCTCAAATGGAACTTTACATGAACTCAGTGTATAATTTAACCACCTGCAGGTTCCTTAATGGTGTAGGCATCAATACCATTTTTCAAAATTATTTCAAACAGCCAATCCAGATGTTAGCAAGCTTTTTCTTCCTTCCAGATCCATGTTGATCATGGAACAAGACATGATCTCCTATAGTGAACTGCAGGAGTCTGCTATATCTACTATAGTCAGCTGCCTGATCACATATCTTCTTGGCCAAACTGGTAGAGTATGCTTCTGTTTGTAGTTTGATCAGCACCTCCGTTATATTGGTCAAATAATGCTGCAGTTCCACACCTCCAGTATCCTCCACATAAGAGTAAAGCAGGGCAGGTAAAGCTGGATGTCTACCATATAGCAGTTAAAAAGGACTCTTACCAGTGGCCAAATGGTAGCTGATATTATATGCAAAGACAGCTGTGGGTAGGAGGGTACTCCACTCAGAGGGTTGATCTTTCACAAGCATGTAGAGTATGTTTACCAATGTTCCATTGACCTATTCTACTATTCTATTAGATTCCAGATGGTAGGATGTATTCAAGACCCCGTGGATTGGTATCAGTTTGTTTAACTTGGGAAGGATATGCAAAGTGAAATTGGTTCCGTTTTCCATTAATATGAACTGCAGACAGCCATGTCACTGTATGACACACTCCATAATAAACTTGGTGGTGGTGAACACCCCCAAATCATTAATTGCCCTAGATTCCACCCATTTTTTCAGATGATCAATTGTTATGATTATGTACTTAGATTGGTTTGCGCCATTGGGCATAGGCCCCATCACATCAAGAGAAATGGTATGCCAGGTGAACTGGGACTTAACCAGCTGGTATGTGGTCTTCTTGTGTAAAGTTTTCTCTAAAGGCATTGATGATAACAGTTAGCCATCTCCAGCACTTCATAATGCATGCTCTCAGTAGTAGCAGGGTGCAAAAACTCCAACGTTTTCCACACCCCACCATGCCCTACTGCCCGATGTGCATCCATAATAATTGCTGGTTTAGAAGAGGGTTTAGGGAAACTCAGCATCAATTCCCCAATCCGCTAATAAAGATCCCCGTCACGTAAGAAGGTATCTTGTTTAAGCCTATCTAACACTTTGATCACTTGCAGTGGCTCATCATGGTATTTGTCCACCACCATCTTCTCATACATAATTTCAGCCAAATCCACCAAATAGCGACTGTTGGTAGCCATGAAAGACAGTCTTCATTTTTTATATCTTGCTCTCAGCCAGTGTACAATCTTGAAATCATATGCTTGGAGCTTCAACGCCCATTGCATGAGCTGCCCTTAAGTTCATGATGATTTTGCAGCCAGTACAAGGATGCATGATCTGTTACCACTTGAAATTCACCCCGTGGAGGTATACACAAAACTGTTTATATGCATATATCACCATTCAGCACTCCCACTCAGTCACAATGTAATTGTCAGGCAAACAGCATGACAGAATTAGACCAGCCTGCCAGCCTAAGTGCCGGAGCACCCAAATGGAAAACCAGAATGCCAAAGGCACAGCTGCTGGTATGACAAATATGGAACTGGAAAAGAGTTTCGCCAATAACTACCAATGAGCCAGAATCTCATACAGGCACATAATAAAATACCAGATGAATATGTCCATTAACCCTAAGGGGTGTGTGAGTGTTGGCGGGAAAGGCGGTTTATTTTTCAACATAAAAAACTAAATTTTGGGAAAGGTTTTTTAATGGAAAATTAAGGAAGAAAAATTGACCAACAATTTTCTCAGTGTGATGCAACTGATTAAATAGTGGTTGATTGATGAGGAAACAAGCTGGGATTGGGTCCCTCAAGTTTGACCTAACTGGAGAATTATTTGGGAATGGGGGAAGATAAGCTCTCTGGGAACTGAAATCAAAGGAATTGGCAGCTGGCTTAGTCACTGTCAGTTTGACCTTTAATGCCCAAACCAAGACTTGACTGCATTTATGGCAGTTGGTGTGACAGCATCTGGCCTGATGAGAAATGGGAATCCCCCAAGGACACCCCATGTAGGTGCAGTCCCAATTGGTTGAGAATGGGTTTGGGATGCTCAACCTGCCTGTACCCAGTCACTGGGCCATTTGTTCAGCCAAAAGCGTTGCATTGGCCAAAATGCCCAATTTGCTGTTAGGGAGCTTCAAACTATCATTGATGGTGTCCGATGCTGCTACCTGCATGTTGGGGATGATCCCCTATGATTTGGGGAGGGGGTTAATTTTAACAATCATGGTGTTGGCTGACTCAAAACTGTCAGCAATTCTGGCCAATGAATCAATCTTCATTCCTTTTTAGCTATGTGAATTCTGATCATTGGGCTTATTCCCACTCATTTTCAGACTGATCGACTTCAGTTTGGCAATCTCAGCGCAAATTTCCCTGATCAGGCAGACAAGTTCAGAAGAGGTGAATGTGGGCACTGGGGGAGGGATCCAAAGAGGGAGAGCTGTTACCCAGCGCTCGTCTACCATGTGGGTGAGATAACCCTGGGTGACGAGGGGTACAGCCACCCTCTTTGAAGCCTTTTTACTTGGAAACAGGAAGAGGGCCTGATCGACACACAGGTGATGTTCCCCTGGACTTACATTACCCTTTCCTTTTTCCAAAGGAAGGGCACCACAGCTGGGGAACTGCACAAGGGCCACATTTTTGTGCGCCTTGGGTAGTTTGATTGCCATGCCCATTGCGACTTTTTAGGGGGATGGGGGGCGTTGGGGTGGTATTTGTGATATGCATCAGCCAGCTCCATGCAGTTAGCACATTCATGAGCCTTAACCCAACTGTTCTCATAAGCCAGATACCCTTTCCAGGCCACGAGATACTGGATCAACCGCTGGGATTTGCGGGACGCTAAGATGTTTTCCACCTTGGCTTCTTCTGCATCCTCTATCACAATAGGTTCAGGTTCAGCGGGGATGATCCCCTTGAACGGGGACAACAGAGACACATGGAAGACAGGATGCTGTTAACAATGAGCCAGCAGTTTCAACCAAAAAGCGTTATTGCCCAAGTCTTCCTTCACCAGGTGGGGACCCAAACGTTTGCTTGCAAACTTTTGGGAAGGTACCAGCATCCGCAGATGGCGAGTATCCAACATGACATGAGAGCTCACTGCAATATCATGACCAGGAAGCCATTTTGCGATCTGAGAACCATTTATAATCATTGATAGCCTTTGTAAGGTGCTCCTGTACCAAGGACTGGGTCAACCGGATATGCTCAACGTGATCTGCGGCAGCAGGAACCTCTGGCCATATACAAGGAACGACCAAAAAAGAGGAATTATAACCTACGTTGCTTAATAGGGGAGAAAACCCCGTAGAGGCATGAGTACCATTGTTATAGGCAAATTGGGTGAGAATGAGGTCATCAGCCCAAGTATCCTGGGTGGCTGAAGTATAACAGCGCAGATACTGTTCCAAAATTTGGTTAACCTGCTCAGTTTGTCCTTTGGACTGGGGGTGATAATCAGTGGAATGACATGGGGTGATTTTTAGGATGGTTAAAAGCTCATTCCAAAATCAAGTTGTAAATTGGGGTCCACGGTCACTAATGATCTCCTGTGGGAGGCCAAACATTGAGAACACATGGTGTACAAAGAGCTGAGTGGTCTCTTCAGATGTGATTGCAGGAGTACAGGGAATAAAAAGGGAAAATTTGGTGAAGCGATCAACCACCACCACCACTGCTGTAAACTCATTGGAACAGGGGAGTTTGACAATAAAGTCCACAGACACTGATGTCCATGGACCCTCCACCTGTTTTAATGGGTTTAAGAGACCCTTTCTTCCTGAGCGGTCTGACTTTGCCTGAGCACAGGTATTGCAATCAGCAATCCAAACAGGAACTTCCTTAGTTAAGCCCTCCCAGTTATTGGTTCGCTTTATCAATTTGATGCTTTTTTTTGCTGGATGGCTGATTGTGGGAGGGTCATGATGCACAAAAAAATACCTCAGCTCAGAAAAGAGGGGGAACCCAAATTCATGACCTAAAAAGGATGAGTCCTTCCACCAAGGAGTACAGAGAGTGTTTATGATTTTGAAGGGTCAATTGCTTGAATAACTCCACCCCTTCAGGGCAGGTTATTTGGCTGGCTAAGACCTGAGCAACAAGCGGGGCGTCAGGAGTAAGGGTGGTGGAAGAGATAATGGGGGGAACAATTGATAAAATTTGGTCATTTGGAATCACAGTAATGAGGTCTGCTTCTTCTGAATCCATGGGACAGTGGGTGGGGTTCTAGCTGAGAAAATTGGGAAGTAAGTTAAGTGCACCTTTTATGAATTTGTATTTGAAATTGAAACTGCACAAGTACCGATAGGTTTGGGCTTGTTAATGTGCCAATTTTTATGGTTTACAGAAATACAAGAGAGCTTGGTGATCTGTGCGAACAGTTAACTCACACTGGGCACTCTGTAACAGGTACCACCAATGAGTTAATGCCCATGCTACACCTGCCAACTCTTTATCATAAATGGCCCAGGATTGCTCCATAGATGTAAACTTCTGGGAAAAATAGGTGACTGGATGTTCCAAGCCCTCATGCTCTTGGAGCAGCACTGCCCCTACTGCCACCAAGGAGGCATCACATGTGACAATATATGGTTTTGCAGGATCTACGTGTTTCAGGATGGGAGAGGATAAAACACTTCCTTGATTGACTTCAATGCCTGCTGGCATTTGAGCGTCCAACAAAATGGTACATTCTTGATGGTGAGGGGGTGGAGCGGGGCCACCAACTGGTAAAGGGCCAGGGAAAATTTCTTTAGGAAAATAATGGTTCCCAAGAAACTCCATAATTGTTTCTGGGTTGTCGGGTAGGCCATTTCTGAATAGCATCCAATTTATTAGGGGAATCACATAGCCATCCTTAAGGATGAGGTTCCTGAGAAAGGTAACTTTCTCCTTATAGAACTCACATTTGGAAGGCTTAACAAACAAGCCCGCCTTATGCAAAGCAGCCACGACTGCTTCCAAGTCAATAGTGTGTTGTTTGGGAGTCAGGGAGTGAACCAGAATATCATTGATATAAGCGACCACGCAAGTAAACTGGAGGTCACCCAGTACATTTTTGATCGTACATTGGAATGTAGTGGGGGCATTCTTCAGCCTGAAGGGCATTACGCGGAATTGGAAAATGCCTCGCTTTGTTCAGATTGCCATAAACTATTCTTGCCCTTCCATTATCTAAATCTGGTTAAAGGCGTTAATAAGATCCAGCTTAGAGAACACCCAAGATTTGGCAATTTCTTGGCTTATCATCTGCTCTAAAGGCAGGGGGTAGGGATTGTGAACCTTGACTTTGTTTAAATGTCTGTAATCCATGCAAGGATGGAGGGAACCATCAGCTTTTTTAGCAAAGACGATGGTAGATGCAACTGGTGATGTCTCCTAAATGACCACCCTTTTTCAACATATTGTCCAACCAAGTGTTGAGCGCAACCTCCTCCTCTGCTGTGTGAAGATACAGCGGGCAGTTGATATTCACCAACTGTACCATCGTACAGAATCCACAGTCAAATTTGGTGTGAGGGGGAAGATGGTCCACCTTCTTGGAATTGAAATACTCTGGTAGTACATCAATTCTTCAGGAAAATTGGATGGAAGGCCCAAAGGGGAAATGATGGAAGTTATGGGGCTGCAACCTTGAGCTTTCTTGAGAGTATTAACTAAAGAAAATTCTCCCTCAGTTTGATCATTGGCAAAAGACAACATATTTGACTATAGATGAAACTTAACATGTTGTTGACGCCACCAAACAACTCCTAAGATAACCGGGAACACCAAGTTTGGCATTGCTGAGAACTGATCACAGAAGCTGAACTGGTGTATTGAGAATGTAACTGGTTAGCAAACCAGGTATGAGGCTTGGGAGGCTGATAATGCAATCATCACTGAAGGGCCTGCATCCAGGTCAAGTTCCAAATTGTTGATCCAGTTCAACACTCATAAAATTGCCCGCAGCTCAGGTATCCACCAGGGCCTCAAAGGAGACGTGATGGGACCCAACACTAATCTTCATGGGTATTGGAATTTCGTGAGAAATTATGATAAACAGGCGCTATGAAGGCTAAAAAATTATTAGTTTTGTGGCTCTAGCAAAGATTGACTTAAGTGCAACTAAGTTATTAGTTCTGTTGCAATGGTTAATGCCAATTAAATATAAAGAATACTGTATGAAAATAGACCAAAATAAAACTATGTGAGAAGAGAATTGAGGTACTTTATTAATCAAAAACCAGAGATATTTATAGGAAAAATTTAGTGGTTCTTTGCGAGGATTTCCTTGATTCACCAGAGGTAAGATCTTTCCTACCAGAGGACTGATATTGTTGATTATCATAATTATTATAAGATATGTGATGATCATATCTAATAAGCTCTAGTTAGATGCAATCAACCTTCTTATTGAGGCCTAGCCCCTTTGAAATGATTAGTCATTTCAAATTGCTTGGTCATCTTGAATTACTGAGTTTCCTTAGGTTGATTAGATTCACCCATTGTAGGAGGTTGATACCTCCAAAGAGTTTTTCTTTGGTCAAATTGAGAATTGGAAATATTCATTTTAGATTTCTCCATCTTATTAGACCAAGATATCAAATCTTGATCTAGAATACTTTTGGTCATCTTATTTGTATCTCCAACAATGAATAATAAGAAGTAAGCAAAGTTCTCTTTATTGGTAGTTGTGGAGGAATCCAGTGATACCAAAGAGATGGTAGTGGGGTCAGGGGAAACTGCTAGGTTCATAGGGGAGTAAGCTCGTTACAAGTCAGAATATCAGATCCTACTGACATGGGCACAATAGCCGCGGCAACTATGGGGTGTGGATTTGACATTTTGAGTGGAACTTGGCTATTATGGACAGGGAAAATTTTCTCCACAACCTGATTTAGCTGCAAAGAAGGGGCCTTTGCTAGGCCAATATCAATGAGAAAGGCGGAAATGGTTAGAAATAATGGTTGGTCAATTATGTCAGGCAAACAGCAAGATATAATTAGACTGGCAGCCAGCCTAAGTGCCAGAGCACCCAAACAGCAAACCAGAATGCCAAAGGCACAGCTGCTGGTATGACAGATATGGAACTGGAAAAGAGTTTTTCCAATAACTGCCAGTGAGCCAGAATCTTGTACAGGCACATAATAAAATACCAGATGAATATGTCCATTAACCCTAAGGGGTGTGTGAGTGTTGGCGGGAAAGGCAGATTTTTTTAACATAAAAAACTAAATTATGGGAATAGTTTTTTAATGGAAAATTATGCAAGGAAAATTGACCAACAATTTTCTCAGTGTGATGCAACTGATCAAATAGTGGTTGATTGATGAGGAAACAAACTGGGATCAGGTCCTCAAGTTTGACCTAGCCATTGAATTATTTGGGAATTGGGACAGATAATCTATCTAGAAATGGCATCAAAGGAATTGGTGGCTGGCCGAGTCACTGTTGGTTTGACCTCAAATGCCTGAACAGAGACTCAACTGCATTTCTGGTGGTTGGCATGATAGCTTCTGGCCCAATAAGAAACAGGAATCCCCCAAGGCCACCCCACATAGGGGCAGTCCCAATTGGTTGGGAACAGGTTTGGGATGCCCAACCCGCCAATGCCCAGTCGCTGGGCCATTTGTTTAGTCAAAAGGGTTGCATCAGCCACAATGCCCAATTTGCTGGAAGGGAGCTTCGAACTAATGTCAATTGTGTCTGATGCTGCTACCTGCACATCGGGGATCATCCCCAATGATTTTTGGAGGGGGTTAATTTTGACAATCATGGTGTTGGCCAACTCAAAACTGTCAGAAATTTTGGCCAATGAATCAAACTTCATTCCTTTTGACTATGTGGATTTCAATCATTGGGCTTGTTTCCACTTGTTTTCAGACTGATCGACTTCATTTCAGCAATCTCAGTGCAAATTTCCCTGATCAGGCATACAAGTTCAGGAGAGGTGAATGTGGGCACTTGGGGAGGATCTGAAGAGGGAGAGATGTTACCCAGCGCTTGTCTACCACGTGGGCAAGATCACCCTGTGTGATGAGGGGTACAGCCACCCTCTTTGGATTTTTTACTTGGAAACAGGAAGAGGGCCTGATTGACACACAGGGGACGTTTCCCTGGACTTACAGTAGTTTTGTTAATGAAAGTTTAAGCTTCAGCTACAAAATGTGACAGGGTGCTCTACACCATCATCATCCTTTTGAGATAATACTGCACCTACAGCAGAAGTGATGCATCCAAAATGTGGTATGAATTATTTTATAAAATGGGGTATTGCAGGATAGGTGTGCTTTCCAGCTCAGTTTGTAAGACATCAAAAGCGTTTTGGTATCAGTCCATCCAGTCAAAAGTGGCTTTCTTTTCAAAGACTCAAAGAGCGGTGCCCCAATACAACTGAAGTTATAAATGAATCACTGGTAGTAACTGACCATCCCCAAAAACTCTTGGGTGTTTCATTTTTACCTGGGCAGGTCATCTTTCTTATAGCTTCACCTTTGCCAGCTGCAGTTTAAGCCCTTTTGAGTCCACCATGAACCCAAGGTATTATAATTATTCCTTAAAAAATGACACTTCCAAGGCTTGATCCTGATATTAGCATCAAAGAGTTGGTGGAACACTTGTTCCAGGTGGTCAAGATGCTCTTTGAACATTTGTGAGAACATGTTGATATCATTGAGTTACCCTAAAAATCAGGACAGCTTCAAGTCACCTAAAATCACATCAATAGCACGCTGTAGCGTATCTGGGGCATTGTACAAACCCTATGGTATATGTGTAGGCTGAAATAACCCCTTTGAAGTGAGTATAGCATATTTCTTGCGTTCCGCCACTGGCAATTTGATCTGCTAGTACTCTGATATCAAATTCATGACAGAAAAATAATTGGCCTTTCCAAGTCAATCTAACGCATCATCAATATGCAGAAGGGGGTAAAAATCTTTTTTTGTAACGCTATTGAGCTTTTGGTAGTCAATGACCACCTGGTTTGTGTCAATTTTTTCTTAACAATAAGCACTGGCAACTCCCATGGGCTCTTAGATGGATCTAACATCACTTGTTCAACCAATTTCTCTACCTCATCAGAGACAACTTCTTCTCCCGCTTTTGAGCGTCAAATAGGCTGTGAACTAATGGGAGGGTGATCTCCTGTGTCTACCCAATGCACCACTATTTGGGTGCACCCCAAATCGTGGACATCAGAGGTAAAAATATCCCGTTCTTTTAAATAAAGCCATTTCCCTATCTTTCTGTTCCTCTGAGAATCTGGTTAAAGCTTCCCGCAGAACCATTGCCATTATGCCAAATGGGTATTACCTGGAAGACTGAGGTCCTTCTATGATCTGAAGTCATATTTATGATGAACCTTGTCAATAGGGGCCAAATGTAAATAAGCCACCACTTGGTGCCTTTGGATTGTCATCAACTCCTTCTGTAGGTTTGCTAGCAATTACTTCACTTCCCCATTTCCTGATAACAGTAGCCCCGGAGCCACATGAGGTTCAAGTCACAATTGCTGATAGGGCCCCACAATTTCCCATTAGGCCTTCAGGGATGTCTATTTTGAGCTTGGTCCCTATTATGACCTGCTGCCCAGAAGGTATGTTCAAAGTGCTCGCAGCTCATAGCAGAAGACCTTTGTACTTGTAGATCTGGTTGGGGAGGTCTCTGGTCCTCCGCTTCATTTTCTGATATCAGACAGTAATCACCTCATCACTATATGCTAAATTGATCTTGCTGGAGCGGAATGGGTCCTTTGGGATTCCACTAGAGGTAAAGTAAATGGGGATCTGTTGTCCCAAGATACTAATGGTTTCTTCCGCCATATTGACCATGGCTCCAAATCACCTTATGAATGCAGCACCAATCAACATGTTGAGGTTATTATTTTGGCAGAACCACCGCTGGTGCAGAATTCATAACTGAACCAAATATCAGAGGTAACTCACTGTAAGCTCCTTCAGACACAGTGCTCTGTGCCTCTGCGGTCCCATACAATACTCTGTGATCCACATCAGGCTTCAGAGGAAGCTTATTTATGAGCTTGGTGGAGATTATAATAACTGGGGCACAAGTATCTATAATAGCTCATATTTTTGTGTTGTGAACAAAAATATCATAGTAGGTACACTCCAAATAAGAATAACCATTGGTGTTTATTACGTGAACATCCAAGGGCTTTTTATTACCAAGGAAAGAGGATATACCCATACTGACATGAGGATACTCCTGGGTGACCTTTTCTGCTGGAATGGTTACCTTAAACCCACTAGGGAGGTGACATCCATTGAGGATCCATCATCACTGGTGCCGTTTTGTTCATGTATTTGCCATGCATATGGATTTTGCACATTTTGGCAAAACTTGGAGCCTGAAGGGGGATAGGTGCTTCCTTTAATGAAGGCAGAGGTATCACTGGAAGTTATTGGTATAGCAAGTCATCAGGTTGGGTACTGGGGCCAACACAAAGAGACTCTTGGGAATTGTTAGGGACAATTAAATTCAGATTAGCGAAGGTAGAGCATCCCATCTCTACTCTGCTTGAGATTTTCCTGATCAATCAAAACAGATGGAACTGTATTCATGTACTGGTTGCCTAGGCAGTTAGCCGCATAATGCCTTTTTTTGTCTGCACGAGAAACAAGCATTAATAAATGACTCACATCTATAGTTTGCACTTGAAGGGTCAGGTCAAAAGTTTACCATAGTATTGAAGTTAGACCAGGGATGGGGCGGCTAAGCATAAAGAGGGCGGAAAGGATCCGCAGACATATAAGGTGGATGAAAATTACTTAACAGATTATAGCTGGGTCATTGCTGTCCATTTCCAGATGAATAACCAGCGGTGGTAGCAGGGTCCTTCCACTCTACATTGGGAGCACTGAACGTAGCGGAAAGATGGCACAAAGTGTTAACAATTTGAATAAGCCCCGCATCTTCATTCAGTATGTGAGTCATAGAATTATGCAGTTCATAATATGGTTTGACTGCCACCGTCATAGCTATGCCTACATCCTTGTTGGTTAAGATATTGGCTCCCACTAACACATGAGCTTCATTCATATTGCTCTGCAAACTCCACCAGGGACTTGTTCTTGTGAAACTGTATGATCAGAAAGTTGGCCTTATACTGTGCCATCTTAGCTGCACCTCTAAACAGACAGAGCACAGTCTCCTAAACCTCTTGATAAGAAACGGAACTATTTTAGGATAAAAGGTGACCTGGTCGGCGCTCTCAACATCCAGAACGGATAGCAACAGTTTTGCTTTCCACCAATCTAATTCCTTTTCATGGCAAATTTGAACCGGTTAGAATATCTGTGCATGTTCCCATCATTACTGAAGGATGGTAACTTCTTGATACAATCAAGATGTTCTGCTATGGGCTCTGGTCATGAGGAAAATCCATAATAGGTTCTGAACGACCAAGGGGAACATCCCCTTATGGACAAGAATAGGTTTTCATGGATGAATGTGAATCCAACAAAGTGGACTGGGAAGAAGTTGGATTGTGAGGAGGAACTGGCACAACCACCAAGGGATACTTGCTGTCCAATCCATAGCATTCTTCTCCAGACTTACCAATAACTGCACCCTTTCCCCTCATACCAGGTTGTTCAGCAAAATTCTCATCAATTAATTGCTCATCCTTAACCAAATAGCATCAACACCAGCCATCTTGCACCCCCTGTTGAAGTGCTTCAAACTCACTTTGCAATTCATGGCAGAATTTCCACTCAGAATCCAGTTTACGCTCCATTGCCTGAAGCTGTGAGAGAACGTCCTCTGATGTGCCCTGCATTCTCTCATTCTGCCATTCAGTGTCACGCGCTTTTCAGTTTGCTTCATCTACTTGATTGATGAGATCAGCTCATTCTCACACCAGCTCCTCGTTGACCCAACAAAGGGTATCCAAATGCACTCGCATATCAGCATACTCCACCATCTTGATTAATGGAAGGGTAATGGCTCAGCTCCGAGCTGCCTGACTAGCACTTTCCAAATGAGTAATCTGACCCAGCAACTGGAATTATTTGAAGGATGCCAAAAAACCTGGTTGTATGGTCAGCCATCTGCTGGTTACTCCACTCAACACAAAGTTGACTACTTTGACTGTCATGTAGTCAACGTGATCCATTATCTGCCACTCTTTCAGGGTAACCCAGTCCCTAATCCAAGCCACATCTACTTCAACCCTTTTGACCCATTCCACCAGGTCCGCCATAAACCTCTTGATATTACCACCCAACGTGGTGACACTTCAGATCCATTTCACCAGTATTCCGCACCAATCTAATAGTTCCCCTATAACTTGGAGTAACTCTTGATTCAACTGTGGCTCTAATTCATCCAAGCGATATTGAACGTCCACAATCCAACTGTCCACATGCACCAGCGCCCCCTGAACCACCGAGAAAGAGTGATCAAGGTGGTCAAGTATAAGGCAAGTGTTGTTCTTTGAGCTTGAATAAACTGCATTATGTCCCAAATCTTGATGTTATGCCAGGCCAACTCACGCAGTAGCTGGTGAATCAAAGGCTGCACATATGCAACCAAGTATTCCTCAGTTCCTTGGGTGGTGAGCTGGAAAGACAGCCCCATGGTGGTCAAGTTGAGGTAAGACATATACAACATGTAAAGAGCTTCTTGGTACATTGGCTATAAAACAAACTCACTGCATGCTCACCCGCATTATCTTCAAAAATGCTAGTATCCTTGCAAAAACCATTCCATAATACCTCACAGTTGCTGAGGGGTCATGTTTGTGGACTGGCCCTATTGATCTGATACCAGCATGGGACAAGCGCCTAACTGCAATTTGACCATAGCATCCTCATCCTCTGGCTCCATCACCACGAAAAGTGATAATACTTTATTAGAGGCTTCCATTGCTTCCACAGCGTATCAAGCATGAAATCCAATTGATTTTGATGTAAAGAGTACAGGCTCACCATGATGCCCTAGTGCCAATATGCTACAGTTGACCAGTGGCCCCTGTAGTGAGCACCACTGAAAACCTTTAAGTGATATGGGTTAAATCCACCGAGCTGGTTTGCACAGGGTATTAACCACAGAGCAACGGAATTAAATGATATGCAGATTGCTGACTCTTAATAAAACTGATATATAAGATATGAAGCAATTTCCCTGATAGACCCTTTTTATTATAATATAATAATGCAGAACTTATCTGAAAATTAAAAAAACCTCTTCCTCTCACTCTTCCGCTCAACTCTTATCTTGGTAATCTAGGTCAATTCCACCCTCTGCTTAGTAATCTCCTATTCATTCTATTTTTAGAGTTTTTTTCTATCTCAAGATTTTGGCGGACTTCCTTCAATTTACCAAATTATTGAGACTACAATCAATTTGCTTCACATCGATATATTTTCTGCTTAATCTTAAGGCTTGTCTTGACTCTAATTTATGATCTGCCAGAATGTATAGCTTACTATACAGTAATATCATTTTCTTGACAGATGGATTGATGTGACTGTGTGCCCTTCACCTTGAAAATAGCAAAGCAGTGAGGTTGCGTGACCTCCTAATGACTCCTGACGTGTGGGATGATGAAGATGAACCAGTACAGAAGATGCTAGCATGACACTCTCACAACACAAAGGTGGAAAGTAGGAAGTTTAATAAGAAATTAAGAGTAAATTGATTTGCTCGATCTCCAGATGTCAGAGTGAGTACCTATTATCATGGAGTCTTATACTATCATGGGGCATGGCGGAGTACACAAAACTTTGAGTGTGTTAAAGAGAGGTACTACTGGTAGGGCATCATGAAAACCATAACTGAAGTCTTGGATGCATGCCTGACTAGCAAAAATCTATTTAGCTTCAAGACCCAATACCAGTATCAACTTACAATGCTCCAACAACCCTTTCGCACCATAAGTATGTATGTGGTAGGGCCTCTCCCTCAGACTACAGATGGCAATTGCTATATCTTGGTCAGAATTGATCATCTCACCAAATATATTTGAGGCTGTTGCTCTCTCCCGCTCAGACTGCTAAAGCCACTGCCACCTTCCCATAAATTATATCTTCATGTGGCATGGTTGTCCCAGATCCTTTTTTGTGACAATGAGAATTATTTTACTTCTAGATTGGTGAAGCACCTTGCCACTTCTATGGGAGCTCAACAACTCTTCTCGGCCCTCTATATCCTATCTACAAATGGGGCCATAAAAAGAGTTAATGGAACCCTGGTCTCAATACTCTGCAAAATGGCCAACTCATACTCTCTTCACTAAAATATTTACTTACCCAGTGCCCTCATGGCTTACCATTTTAATTAACATCACATCCTTAAGATGTCTCCTTTCCTTTTACTGTATGGGTGAGAGCTGGGGTGCCAGCTTTATTATCCGAGGATATTTTCTCTGACAGGACTGACCCTGAGCAAGACATGAAAAAGTTGGCCCAACACATCATCCAATTACAATCAGAGGCCACGACTAATTTGGCAGACTGTTGTCAAAGAAGGCCAAGCCACTAATAAGCTCTGATCCCTCTTCCTTCCTTCCAAGTATCCAACTTGTTACTGTATTACCACAACCAAATCATTCCTAGAAGTGAGAAGCTCAGTTCTATCTGGTAAGGCTCATTTGTAAACACGTATAAGCGAGAAGATGAGTACTCTATCAAATCCCTTGCTTCTGTAGTCACTGTTAATTAGGTCCATGGCCAGTTATTGCACCTTTATTCACCCCCTAACACTCTTGAAGAGGGTAATGTAGACAACTTTAAGTCCAATATTGTGAAAAGAACATTTTGGATGAAAAAGTTATATCATTAGCTAAAAGACCCTGGAAATTTCTTGGTGGAACCCCTCAAATAGTGCTAATATAATTTTTAATCCTTGACAAACAGACCTAATATTAGTAGAAGGGTTATGCCAAATCATCAGCAGAATCAAGGGAGCCACTTGGAGGTCCCACTGCATCCTACATCCAATTTATCTTAGACACCAACGCATAAACTACCCATTTTATAGGCCTGGAGGGGGTCCCACCAGGTAAAAATATTTTCTTGCCCAATGATTAGGTAAAATATGTAAAATGTTGTCTCACAGATATATCTTACCTGCAATCAACTTTCCATCAGCCATTCTATCTAAGCGATGTGAGTCTTGAGAACTTCATTAGGCTAAAACTTGATATCCCTAATTTGGTTATTCCTAGCCCAATCTAAAATATGCATTAATTTCTCTTTTAACTTCAATATAGTTTAAATACTAAGTGACAAGATATTAAGAGGATTCACTTTTGACCCCCTCATCACATCTATAAGAATATGCATAAAAATCTAACTTTTTAGTTTATCAATGCATATTTTAGTATAAGTGGTCTACAAATCCCCTGAATAATTATTCTTGCAGTAGAGAGTACTATTTCTCCTGCGGTAATATTGTTAATTTAGGTGAAAAATGCACCAGCAAGCACAATAATAACCTAAAATCTGACAAGCTGATCTGAGCTAGCATCTCTCAGATTTTCCTCCCAACTAGCTTGTAATGTATCATAATTAGCCATCCTTGTAATTTAAATTTACAAAGTTATCCTTACTCCCAGTGGTAGAGCATGGACCCTCTACCACTGCCTCCCAAGTTTGATCCTAGTAATGGACTTTGGGTAGGGGACGATTTTGACTGTGTTGGTTTTGTGCACCAATGCCCCAAACCAAGATAGCAGATAGCAAAGGCGGTCCATGGAGTTCCTAGCCTATCATACGCCGTGCATGGAGGTTTTCCAGGTTTTATCCTCCTTTCCCATATTCTTCACTTCCCTAATTGGTGTGGTATCATCCCCAGGTCGGCCCACCTCAAATAAAATTTAAATTTAAAGTTATCCTCACTCATTGGCAGAAATTCCTCTGTTGGATAATAAACCAAAATGCAACATTTGTCTCAGAATAGTTTAGGTATTTTCTTTGAATTCAAATTCGACACCATACTTTCTTATGATTTAGTTATGATAAAACATTATAGATTTGATTTGCAAAAACTATGGCTAGCATAAAACCACATTCATCCAAACCAAAAGAGGTAATGCTTTATATGCTCCACATTAAGTGGTGTAGTAAGCCTAGGTGCCCCATATTTATCCTTATGCTACAAATCTGGCAAAATCTTCATTTTTTTCACCTATTTGATTAAAACTTTATTAATAAGCACCCCATTATAAATTATTGCTCTTACTTTCACTCAACTAACTAATATATTACTATAGGTACAATCAGAGTATTCTAAAATAGTAATTACTGAGTGAATTGTGACATCAGATGCTGAGAACAGAGTGCAAATTAATTGGGCTGAAAGATCAAAAAAATCCTTAATAACAAAATTTTAAATTTATTGCGGGGAAGGCCGACCATGGGATGGACACTTCCAAATATGACTCAGGACAGACAAACTTAGTACCAGGGGAGGCACCCCAGAGAAGCGATGCTATCTCTTGTTGCCAGCGGGAACGCCACTTATGGGGAGGGGGAGGGAACGTGTGAAGGGGCCGTAGCCACTATTGAGCACGTGTGGAGGAAGGGGTCTGATTTGATGAACCAGACTGGGAATCAGGAGGAGACCAGCTGTCAGCGATGCAGTGGGAGGTATCAAAACATCCATGCTTGAAAGTGGTCCACCAAATGAGACCGGAATCTGTGGACAGTTTCTGGGAGGGTGGGGGTGGAGCCTGCGATGGCATCTGAGATGATCGTGTGGATGGTCCACATGGCGATTGCTACCACCAGAGCACGGAGGGAGGGTGGAAGGAAGGAGGCCATTGATAGAGCAAACATATCTCTTGACAGACTGAAGGGATGCGTTTGATCCTGGCCCAGCAGACGTTGAACTTCGCGCCATATCACTTTAGAGGTGGGGCACTTCTCCAGGCAGTGGAACAGCATTCCATACTGGCCACACACGACACAGGATGAGTGTAAAGCGTTAGAGCGCTCAGCTGTATGATACACCCGCCTCAGGCAGCGCTACACATGGGAGCAGACTTGAGGCTGCAACAAAGGATGGTGTGCGTATTTCCAGATAGTCTTTTGGGTCTCAATGGAATATGGGATGTCCATCATGTCCAGGTAGTCCACCCTGGATAGGACATGGGGCCGAATGGGGATCATGCCATCATGGATGGGTAGCCCCTGTACCTCTTGTGTGAACTGAGGAGAGGGGCAGCCTCTTCAGGTTGTATGTCCGCTAATACAAATTCTCCACTCTGCGCTTTGCATGGAGAATAGGATTCGTTTGTAGTAGGTTTTAGTCCCGTGAGGACCTGTGGCTGATGTGTGTGATGCGAGGTATTTCATCAGGGAGTGGGGGTTTGATGGATTGTTGAGGCCCAAGGCTTGGGAGAAGTTGGAGGGGCCGCGCGGGACCAGTGTTAGGATGGGAGTGTAGGAGTGGTGACGGCCGCGATCCAGGTGCCCTGGATCTTGGCAGCATGGGCTTTGAAGTCAAGCAGGCCCATGCCACCTTGATGATGAGGGCCAAACATGACCTCTAGCTGTACTGGTGGAGGGCGGCCTGACCAAAGCCATCCTTGCAGCAAGGCATACAGGGATTTGAAGAAGCTTGGGGAGAAGGGGATGGCGTGGGCTCTGAACCAGACTTTGGATAGGAGCATAGAGTTGTCTAGAACAACCCTGCCAGTGAGGGTAGTAGGGTGGGCTCTGAGAGAGGCGATTTGCTTTGTCACGTTGTCCAGTATAATGCACTCCATTAATGCTGACGCGTATCTGCCTGCCTCCATCTGTGACGGTTGAGGTCTATCCTCAGCATCACATTGCCCTGATCTTTGGCAAGACAGGGCATGCTGTGTCTGTAGGTATGGAGGAGGAGGGGGCGTTGGTTCTGGCAAGGACGCCTAAGGGGCCGGAGCTTGGAGTAGGCTAAGGAGCAAGATGGGCGTCCAAGTTGGAACTAAACGGAAAATGAGAAAAATGGGTAGTTTCGAGATTTGATTTGGATTCAAATCGAGAATGGAATAAAATGGGTGCTTGGGAGTTTCGCGGTTCGATTGGGATTTGAAATGGAACTGGCGCGGAACCATTGAGGATCAGAACTGGCAATGGCGGCGGTGAAACCTGCAGTGACGTTGGAGGAAGAGGTGGGTTTAGCCTTGCAGGTAGAGCGACAGTTGAGTTTGGTACGGGCCTGTCAGGAATTTGTGCGACCCCCAGGGGGATTCCGAGGACAGAGTGGTGGAAGAAGGGCAGGTTCAGAGCCCATACATGGTTCTAAGGGGTTTAGCTATGTGGAGGAAGGGAAGAAGAGTCAAGGAAATCCTGATGGTATGATTGAGGTGCGGGAGACAGGGATTCCCATCAAGATTACCGCTCAGGATCTGGAGGCTCAGAATAAGAAGGCTCCTTATAATTTTCACAAGAAGCCGGTGAATCCGGTGCCTCAAAATAAACTGCTTACTTCATCTTATCCTTATCTGATTTTACCCGTCAATGTGCTTGTGGGGGATGAAGGAAGGGATTGTGGTGAAGTTCTAGCTTTGATTGACACTGGAGCTGGGGAAAATTATGTTGAGGAGAAGTGGGCAAGAAGCCATGGATTGTCATTACAGAAGGATGGATGGGTGACGTTGGCAGATGCCTCCAAAAAACGGCGGTATGGCGAGTGCAGGCCAAGGTCCTGTTGAGGCAAGGCCCGGAGGTATTCAGGGAGGAGTTTCACGCTGTAGCTCACCTGCCACATTCGGTGGTGCTGGGGATGAGATGGTGGCACCATTTCTTCCCACAGTTTGATATGAAGAGAGAGAGGGTTCTGTTGTCGCCTAGAGGTCAGGGGACGTGTGAATGGACGTTTCAGTCCCAGGGTTCGTTGGTGAAGCACATGGGTGGAATCACCTCAAGTGTGCCAGTGGAAGGATTGCCAAGGGAGTATCAGGATTTTGCGGAGGTGTTTGAGCCTAAAGGTGATGCGCCATTTTCGCCTACAGGGGATTTTGCATTTGGATTCCGGTTCAAGGAAGGCTCTGAGCTACCAAAGGGCTGTCCAGTCTATCCGTTGAATCCACGGGCCCAAGAGGCATTGGAGGATTATGTCCATAAGATGCTGGATATGGGTTTGATTGTGCCTTCCAAGTCGCCAGTGGTTTCGCCAGTCCTGTTGGTTCCTAAGTCAGGGGGAGTTACGTCCTTGTGTTGATTTCCAACGCCTTAATGAGGTGACAGAACCTGACCCCTATCCAATGCCACTCATGGAGAACATTCTGCCCATGGTCTCCGGGTGTGGGGTGTTCACCAAATTGGATTTGGTGGACGCTTTCAATCAAATTCCTGTTTGCCCTGAGCATCAGCGGTATATGGCATTCAAATGTCATCTGGGAAACTTTGAGTACAGAGTTATGCCATTTGGGCTATGCAATGCCCCTGCAGTTTACAGCGCATGATTGATCATGTGTTGGGGGACTTAGTGGGTAGGTGTTGTGTTGCTTATATGGATGACATCCTGGTGTTTTCCAGATCGGCACAGGATCATGTGAGGGATGTGAGAAGTGTGTTGGAGGTGGTTAGGAACGCGCTTGAAGTTGAAGCCGTCCAAGTGCGAGTTCAAAAGGAATCGGTGTCCTTCCTAGGAATGTGGTCCTCCAAGAAGGGATAGCGATCTGTCCAGATAAGTTGCGGGCGGTGCGGGAATGGAAGGCTCCTGGGAATAGGACTGAAGTGCGAAGCTTTTTGGGGTGGTAAATTTCGTGCGGAGGTTTTCTAGGATCTGGCCCAATGGGCTGTGCCGTTGACAAGACTGATGGGAGACGTGCCGTTCGCTTGGGGGAGGCTGAGGAGAGGGCATTTCAGCAAGTGAAGATTAGTCTGCTGACAGCCCCAGTTCTGGCACACCCTGACCCAAACAAACCATTCGTGGTAGAGACTGAAGCGTCAAATTTTGCACTTGGAGCCGTGTTGTTGCAGGAGGGTAAGGATGGGGTTGAGCATCCTGTCTGTTACTTCAGTTGGAAGATGGCACCAGCTGAAACCAACTATCCAGTTTACGATAAGGAACTTTGGCAATAGTTGCAGCTTTAGGGAGTGGCAACACCACCTATTGTATGCCAGGCACCCAGTTGTCATCTGAACGGACCATTGAGCCTTAGAATACTATAAGTCCCACGCCTGATGAACCAGAGGCAGGCCTGGTGGCACTTAGAGTTGGTTCAATATGACCTGCGGATTGAATACAAGCCGGGAAACAAGATATCTTGCCAGATTTATTGAGCCGTGATTCTGGACTGGTGATTTCTGATGAGGAGTTGAGGAAGTTCAATACAGCCACGATGTTGCCACAGAACCTGTTTGCAACAATCCAGGGCTGGAGAGAAGGAATGGCAGGAAGAATCTGGACTGCACAGCAAAGATGTGAGCTGGGCCAACGGATAAGAGAAGAGACAGGAGAAGGTGAGGCAAGCAGGGGGCATGCGGGATTCTCAGTTCAGGGTGGTATCATATGCAATGAGGGAAGGATTTGGGTCCCTGTGAAGAGTCTGCAACAAGAGGTAATGGCAGCTAATCAAGACCATCCTCTGGCAGGTCATCCCGGTCAAGAGAAGACATTAGATCTTGTTCGCCGTCACTATTCGTGGAGAGGTGTGGGTGCGGCGGTGCAGAAGTATGTTTCGCGTTGTGTGGTTTGCGCCAGGGCAAAGGCCCAACGGGTGGCACTGGGGGGAAATTGAAGCCGCTTCAAATTCCTTCTAGGCCATGGTCCTCAGTGAGTGTGGACTTCATCACAGGACTGCCCAAGTCACAGGGGATGGATGCCTTGATGGTGGGGGTGGATCGCCTGACTAAATATGAAGAGTTTTTCCCTTGTTGGTCAACCATTTCTGCAAAGGTGGCAGGACAGATTTTTGTAAATGAGGTTTTCCAGACATGGATTGCCTGAAGAGATTGTGTCGGATCGTGGTCCACAATTTACATCTAAATTTTGGCTCCACATGTTGGGGAATCTAAAGATCAAGGCTTGCCATTCATCAGCATACCATCCTCAGTCAGACGGCCAAACTGAGAGAGTAAATCAGATATTGTAGCAATATTTGAGGTGCTATGTCTCAGGGCGGCAGGATGACTGGGTATATTGGGTGAAGCTGGCTCAATTTGCTTATAACAATCATAAGCATTCATCCACGGGTATGACCCCATTTTTCGCAAATCATGGCCAACACCCAGAGGGTATGGGGCCCAGGGAGCAAGGTTGGAATCCAGCGGCTGATGAGCTGTCGCGAGATACCCGGGACACCCTGGAGCTCCTGAAGAAGAATTTGGTGGTGGCGGTCGCAGATCAGAAGAGGAAGGCGGACCAGCATAGATCTGAAGGTAGAGCTTTCAAGAGAGGTGATTGGGTCTTGGTGAATGCTCAGAACTATGCCTTGCCTGTAAGGAGCTGGAAATTGGGCCCAGTGGCGTTGGGCCCATATCAGGTAGTGAGGGCGGTGAACGAGGTGGCATTTGAGCTGAAGCTCCCAGAAGGGTCAAGAGCCCATCCAATGTTGCATGTATCACAGCTCAAGCCATTCTTTGGCCAGCCACCTGAAAGGGCTTCTCCTTTATTTTCAGCTGGAGGAGGAGCCAAAGAGTATGAAGTTGAGGAGATTCTTGACACCAAAGTAGTGCAAGGACGTCGTTCATTCTTGTTACGTTGGGTGGGTCATCCTATTGAGGAGTCCACATGGCAGTCAGCTAGGGATTGTGCCCGATGTCCTGAGAAAATCCAAGAGTTCTTCTTGTCTAGGGGGGTGATGTGACGGTTGAGGTCTATCCTCAGCATCACATTGCCCTGATCTTTGGTAAGACAGGGCAGGCTGTGTCTGTAGGTATGGAGGAGGAGGGGGCGTTGGTTCTGGCAAGGACGCCTAAGGGGCCGGAGCTTGGAGTAGGCCAAGGAGCAAGATGGGCGTCCAAGTCAGAACTAAACGGAAAATGAGAAAAATGGGTAGTTTCGAGATTTGATTTGGATTCGAATTGAGAATGGAATAAAATGGGTGCTTGGGAGTTTCGCGGTTCGATTGGGATTCAAAATGGAACTGGCGTGGAACCATTGAGGATCGGAACTGGCACGGAATTATTGAGTAAAGATTCTGCGATCCTGCTGTAAAGTTCACACCAAGCATCATTCAAGTTGGCACCATAAGCTTATATTATATTTTATTTTAGCTTTTAGCCTGTGTATATAGGAAGGAACTGGGAGCTGGAGGCTCCTCAGTTCTGTTTTATATCAACTTGGCTAAATATTAAATAAAAGAACCTAAAATTCATATATTTATAAATTGGATTTATCTAAAAGATATTGCCCAACTGCAGCCATGTTTGGCTTAAATCAACAAGAATTGGACTTTGAGAATCAGCTTGGGGAGGGCTATTGCCTCCCTCTATACCTTGTCTTGGAGTCAAGGCATGTTGCTGGGGTTGAGTATACTTGCAACTGTCTTCCAGGGGGTGCTTGTCCAATCTTGTAGCGCGCACCAGGAGAGTGGTATCAGGAATCCTTTCAGCCTTATGGTCTTTACCATGGATCCTGTTGCCCAACTCATTCGTGGCTCATTGGAAGGAGCCAGTGCGTTACACCATCCACACGCCCAGATGGCGCACTGGTCCTATGGTAGGACGTGGCATGAAGGGGAGCACCAGTGGAGTGGTGTGTGTTGAGTTAGTAAGGCGTGGACGTGGGTGAGCAGATGAGCCAGGTTGGGAACTAATTGCTGGGGCTCAGAAGTTCTGAAACCAACCAAGGAGGATGATTTCAGTTTTGGAGGCATTCAGTGCCGCGTTGCTTACCCGGGAATATTCCTGGATGAGGGCTTCAAGCGCGCGTGCATATTTATTATTAGACACCCCCACCACGCAATCATCTGCAAATGCCATCATCTTGACTGGGGTTCGGCCTGGCACTTGGACCCCAGTGAGTTGGGCATTCACATTTCGCAGTAGTGGGTCAAGGCTGAAGTTGTATAAGAGTGGGCTGAGGGGGTCCCCTTGTCGCAAGCCCCTTTGAGGGCGGACTACTTCTGTTAGGAAGCCTGGGCCACGCACTGCCATTGTTGCAGATTCCGTGAGCAGCATCGCCCAGTTGATGAAGCGGGGGGTAGGCGGAATTGATAAAGGCAGGCCCTTAGGTATTCCCAGTTTACTCTATCATAGGCCTTTTGTTGGTCCAAGAATACAAGTGCCCCAGAGGCTGTGGACTGACATACATTAGCCTCAGAGTGCACGTTATCCCAAATCGACCTTCTGGGGATGAAACCAAATTGTTCTGGGGAGATGGTGGCAGATGCTACAGTCCCTAAACGGTTAGCCATGATTTTTGTTAAAATTTTGGTGTCTGTGTTTGTTAGAGAAATGGGGCGCCAGTTGGCTAAGTCAAGCTTATCCCCTTTCTTGAAGAGTATGACAGTAAAGGCCTCATGTCCTCCTGGTAGGAGGCGCGTTTCCAACAGGCTTTGGTTAAGTGAGGCAGCAATGGGGATAAATATTTGAAATATTTTTTGTAGAACTCATATGGAATGCTATCTGGGCCTGACATTTTTGGTTTGGCGCACCACGAATGGCTGTCCATAATTCATTCGGAGTAATTAAATTCATTATTTCCAGGTATCAGAAAATGGTGCAGATATGAGCTCAGTCAAGAAATTCTTCCACTTCGGCCAGCTGAATTGGTTTGGCTCAGTATAACTCAGAGTAATATTTTTGTGTTTTGATTGCCACTTCGGCTGGTGTGTCTGCAATGGAATTATCCAATCTTTGCACCTGTGTGCAGGCCACGCTCTGGCGTGGTGCAAAATTTTTTTAAAGAAATATGTGGTGCACTTGTCGCCTTTTGTGATGCATGTGGCTCTGTATTGAACACAAACCTGATGTTTGTGTTGGCTTTTGAGTGCGTTGAGGTGGGCAGCTGCCTCCGCCCACTTCCAGCCCCATGCAGGGCTGTATCCTGTAGCTGGAATGTTGGACTCCAAGTGTGCCAATTCCACCAGAGTGCGCGAGATAACCACTGATGTGGCTCATGAGCATCTGGAGGAGAGATGGCGAGAGTGGCAGATGGTGTCCTCTTTGAAAGTTGCCCATGTGGAAATGGGGTCCGCACAAAATGGTGCAACAAACAATTTTGCCAAAGCTGCCTCTTCCACCCACATGGAAAATCCTGGTGACGTGAGCTTGGGGGGCGGATTTTGCACCAATGTGGGGCCTTAGCAACTGTGACAGGTAGGTGGTAGGTTATCGAGACCAGTTGGTGGTCAGAGAATTCTATTTTCGTTGTTTTGAAGTGGGAGATGTGGGGTTGGAATTTCGCCGGCGTTAGAATAAGGTCAATGCAGGTCATGGACCTTAATTGGCCATTGTGGATGTGAGGACGCGTCATGTTTTCAAGCAGAGGGGCATGTCATGGCAGCGTATCCATTAACCCAAGGGTGGCCTTTAGAACATGTAGTTCTATGTGCCCCTGTGGGGCGTGGGGTGAGGGAGGCCACCGGTCCGTTGGTGAGGTTAGCCAACAGTTCATGTCGCTGACTAGGAAAGAATCAGGGGGTAGCAGGAGGGATTTGACCAATGAGAAAAATTCCTGACGCTTGTGTGCACCGTTTGGGGCATATATGTTGATGATTGCGTGCACTATGTCAGCCCACGAGAAGGTGACGATGAGCACTCAGCCATTTAGGAATGTTTCTGAGGATGTGAATTTGAAAAATTATTTTTCCAAATTAGCACCCCACAGTGCTTTGACCAAAAGGATAGGGATGGGAGGAGCATTGTTTTCAAGCTTCCTCAGAACCTCGTGGACAGTGGGACTCCTGGATGGCCAGGATATCCACGGGTAAATTGTGTTGTAAAAACTCAGTTTCCTAGCCCAGGATGGGGAGGCCTTGAGTCTGGCGATATTCAACGTCCCTAGAGTGAAGGTTTCCCCCATCACACCTTAGGTATGAGGGGGTGGGCCCCCAGGCCCCCCAGCCTCTTCTAGGTCCCCACGGGCTTTCACAGCAGCACGGGTGTTAGCAGCATTGCTATCAGAGTTTTTGTTGATTTTTGCGGAAAGAGTTGCATTGGCTTTGGCCTTCACTTTTTGTTTTCCCAACGTTGGATGAATTTTTTATGGTGCGGACAAGTTCAGTGTACCATCAAGCAGGTCAAAATTTTTTTTTCAGTTGGGATAGGTCCCAAGTCAGTTTTAACTGGAGCTTAGGTGCAACGATTGGGTGAGATCAAATCTCCCATTGGATCCTCGGATTGAGTGGCCCACTCAGCATAGGCTTCCCAATCTGATTGGATGATGGATTCCCGAGTTGCTTCCACTGTGAAGGTCTCCATGTCCTCCTGTCATTGTAAGTGTGGGATAGTGGTGGTGGCCTTGGCCGCTTCCTTGGCTGTGGCCCTACAGGCCTGCTTGGCCTTCTTCCATTCCTGTGGGGAGATAGGCTTTACCAATAGGTAACAGCCTTGTGCTCCCCACGGGAAAGCCTCCTTGGTGCTTGCAGTTGGTTCATAGTGCGCCTCTCCATTGGCCATGGCCGTCGAGGGGTGCTCTTGGAATGTGACGCCCTCCTTGATGGGGCATGCATGCGCCTTATGGCCAAACGCATCACAGTGGGTGCAAATGGGGGGCGCGCTGTCCTTGGTCACCCAGAATGGGTAGGTGGTATGCCCTGCAATATCAATAAAAGTGGAGTGCGGGATCTGGGTTAGGTCCTTCGCGATCTCCTCAGTTGGGGTCAGAACTGTGATGGCTTTGCCAGTGCACAGGTGTGGCATCAGCGTGAAGCATTGCATTTCAAAAGATTGTATTTCGCCATATATGGCGAGACCATCTTTCAGGTGTTGTTCCAAAATGTCACGTTTTACTGTAGTAGGCAAAAAGTCGAACATGAGGAGAATTTGGTTTGATTTTGTCCATCTGGTGCATTTGGTTTCGATGACCTGTTGCCCTTTGGGGAGGTCAACCACTATGCACACTGCTGCAGCCTCGTCTGCTGCTTTTTTGCTTTTGAAACCTAGGTCCAGCCAACCGCGCAACATGGAGTGAGGTGCAACGTACACCGCAGTTGGGAAAACTTTGTGTACATCTTCACAAAATTTTTCCCATAAGGCTGTTTTTTGGATGTCCAGATACACATGGACTCTGAATTCCACCGATGAAAGTGGCTGGAAGTGTGGCGTGTTGATGTACTGGTTGCATCGTACTTGCCACGCGAGTATCTCCGGGGAAATTGTGACTGTCAGTTTTTTAAGATTTTTTTCTATTCCGCCAGATTCTCTGGGGCGTTTTCGAATGTTGGAGGCTGCGGGCCTTCCACCTGCTCCTCTTACTTTGCTTGCCCAACTGCTCCCTGACATGAGCGCAGACTAATCTCCTCTGTGAGATTATCAAACTAGATTCAGTCTTGAATTGAATAGGTTGCAAAAGTGTTTGCAATGAGAAAGAAAAGTTTCCTTAATAACAAAATTTGGATAAACAAATTGACATCATTGAGAAAGGATACCCCAGTGGTAAAGTATGGATTTAATGATCACTGCCTCCCAAGTTTGATCCCAAAAGATAAAATTTGGGTAGGGGATGATTATGACTTTGTTGGCGTTGTGCACCAATACCCCAAACTGAGATATTAAATAGCAAGGTGGTCCATGTAGTTACTATCCTATTATATGCCATGTGTGGAGGTTTTCTGGGTTTTATCCTCCTTTCCCATCAATTTGAATCCCCTTAATTAGTGTGGTATCATCCTCAGGGCAGCCCACCTCAAATAAAATTTAAATATTATTTTGACATTATTGAGCTTTGTCTTAAAAACTGATCATTATTACAGTATTTTTGGACATTTAAATAGCTGCTGAGCCTAAGGTAAAGTAACCTCCTTAACCCTTATAATGATTTGATGCATTTATGCTTCCAAAAAATGGAGGTTATGTAAATCTAAAAATCATATATGTGTCCAAACGTGAAGGTGATTTAAATCTAAAAATGCATCTATGCATCCAAGGAATAAGTGTTATGTAAATATAAAAACGCATATATGCATCCAGAAATCAAGGTTATATATATATATTAAAAATTTACCATGTATTTATGTTACAGATAATGACCAAAATAATTATAAAAAGTGATAACATTAGCTAAAAAATTACTGCTAAATTTAAGGTCTAAAAAATAAAGGATTTTTTATAAAAACCAGTAAAAGGGTTAACTATCTTTGACCCAATAGTCTTATCTTTTTCTCTAGTAATAGCATTAATAATTGGGTTTACAACATGGTAGAGCAGGTCAGGTACAATATTATCCATAAACAGATCATATATATCTATTCCCCTTAAGTTTATCTGGTGGAGCTGGGTTAAATGCAGATCTAAATTTTCCCCATATAGACTGCAAGACACTTTCTCATTTATTGGCCCGCTTGCTTCTTTTAAAGCCAGAATAGATTCACTTGCTCCTTAGGCTTCTTACCTAACATTAAAAGGCCTAATGTCACATTCCTCCACATTTAATTCAGGCAGTGCATGACTTATTATTCATACATCTCTGTCACTTGAAGTTTTCACCATATGTTCACAGTTTTTGACTCCTTATTCTTATTAGTGAGTTTCCCTGTATACAGATTATTAATGGCAAGACTAGCCTTGAAGTTTCTGTTGTGCGCATCAACCATCAAGCCTAACATCTTAAAGTATTCTACCATTTTATGAAGTAGAAGTCTTATTGGTTGTTTTCAAAACCATGGCTCAGTGTAGTTCTCAATATGGTCTGAGGCTGTTGCACCAATGCAATAGTCAAAGTCAGTCAATAGTTTTGCACCTGCCAGGATTTGTGCTTCCTAGTAAAATTAGTCAGCAAAAGCTACTAAGTAATTTGTCCTTTCTGAACTGTACTACATAAAATTTTGTTTTTATGACTTTCCATCCGTTATGGTATGCTGAATTTAAGCATGATCACATCCTTAGCATCTTCATAAGTCCAAATATCCCCATTTAGATGGGGTAACACCAGATTTTGGCAGTCAGTGTCCACGCAGTTAATAAAAGTGACAGCTTTCTTACAATCACTGCATCCAAATATAGTCATTCTGAAAAATCTGAACAATGCAGGGCGTTATCTTGGTTGAATGTGGGTAGTTTTGGGGTAGCCTAAAAATCTTAAATTACTGGCTCAACTTGCAGTATGAGGAACCCAGCCATTAATTCTTGCAGAAGAGGGGATACTTTCAGGAATTATTGCCAAGATGGCCATAAAAGTGCTAGGCATATTTCTTGCACCCTGCTCACTCTGCAGCTTCCTTTCTTCATTATAAAGATTTTCATTTCCCAACTCAGTCTCCAGTTGGACACAATTACATGTTTGGGTTTCTACCTCTTGTACTTGTTTTGAAAGTTGTTTCTGTTTTCCATAGCTAGTGTCTTTCCAACTTCAACTTTAAGCTTAACTATTGACATCAATAAATCCTTAGTGATTTTAGTTTGTTTCTTCTCTACTTTAGAATTTTTCATATAGTTCAATAATGATTTTGCCACAAGATCTGTCTTCTCTGCTTTATCAATTTGTTCTTTAAATTTCATCAAATTGGCCTGCGTTGCTGACATAAAGTTAGTCTGGCTAACGCTCTCCAACTCTTTTCACAATTTTAAAATCTCATGCTGAAGAAATGGCATGGCTTTTACTTTTATAAGGCTCAACTATAACTGCCTGTATTGAGTAGGCTTGTAAACTTTTCTTGTTACGTTATTACATAGGCTCTAATTTTGATGTAAGAATAAAGGGGATTGCCAATTGTATGGAGACAACTAGCCATTCAAGTCTTCTTTATAAGTGGTTCCAACCCACTCAGATATACTCTTATTGATTTCTTGAATTAATAGACAAAAGCAATTAAATTATTTGACTATTTCATAGATTAAATATATAATAAATATTTAAAAGTTTATATTCCACCTTTATTTGTTAATCAAGGGAGTTTAGATAAAGGAAGTTTAGTTTTTGACTCTTTGATTGATGCCTTATCATAAATAACATTCATTATTACTGAACTTATCTTGAAGGATTATATTAACAATAAGATAATTTATCTATTATTCAACCATCTAGTCAACTTTTGTTACTAACTAGAGTATAGTCTTTCCTGGTTTAGTTTCCAAGTTAGCATATACCAACATCTATAACCTATCCCAGTTGATTAATAGATACAAACTAACAACCATACTTGGGTAACAGAACCATTAACCATCTATAGTATTCCATTTCAACCAGTTTAACCTACAAGTCACTGTCCTGAAAAGTGCTGTTAATGCTTCATCAACTCCAACAACCTTTATCAATTGGCAGCACAAACTAATCAAGTATAAGGGATATAAGAGTTTATTGAGTCAACACCCAAACGAACTTATAAAGATTATCAGCAATTTCTTATGACAAGTCACTAATATGCATCACTATTGAATAAAATCATGTTAATAGTGCTTTAAAATAGTATATATGAGAATTCATTATACAATAGTTATTGAATATCTTCAACTTAAACATCCATAAGGTTGCTTATTAATAAGTTAACCACAGTTGGACAAGGCAGATAATTAGAAGATATCTATTATAGCTTGATAATATGAACATACAAAATATGATACAGGATTGAGTCAAATATGTTTGTCTGGAAATTCATGCAGTGTATACTATTATATTAAGGTATAGAGAAAAGATTAATTAGTATTACCTTGCATAGATCTTTATTAAGTTACCTAGTCAATGGATATGATAGTAAATATAAAGTAAAATTTTATGATAATTTATGAGCTCATATATAGTTTTATCATTGATATTATTAAAGATTAAGCTCTTTAAATAGAATAAAATTATTGAGAAAGGTTAGTATAAGATGGTTAAAATTAATCAGTTGGTCACACAACAATATAGGATGGACTATATTGTAATATTAACCTTAGAGATTTAAATAAACTTGAGAACCTAATGGAAAAAAGTTAGATGTATTTTTAAATTAAGGGTACTAACAATTTAGTAAAGCTTTGACCCAAATAAGGTTTATGGCCTCATTAATGCAATTACAATTATGTCATTATAAAAATAAATTTTCTGCTCCTAGCTTAGAAATGTTATAAGATATGTAGGGTGTCATGTGCACATGACATAATAGTGGGGACCAACCCCAAAGATAAGGCTGGGCGCCAGGAGGCCCAGAGGGTGAAGCTGCAGGCCCTTCCTGACCTGAGGCATACCTTGGACCAATGC
>JAKSZP010001664.1:0-98026 GCA_022478985.1 Massospora cicadina | reverse complement strand
ATACATCCTCCATTTGCAAAAAAGAGTACCAAGTCTCTGGGAAAAAACTAAATTACTCCCAGAGGCTGTGAATAACAAAGTAGGGATCCCTCTGTATACCCTCATTCTATTACAATACCATTGGCACACAAGATATTGTAGATATGGGGATTCAGATTCTTACCCCTCCTGATCAAATTTTGGATCTTAGTGAACACCTAAACCCTTCAAGTAAGTGTTGACTTGCCGGGGATTTTGGATCCTGCCTATGGGAAATCTATCTCTATTCTATTAGGGAATTTAACCACTAAAACTATACAGGTTCCTCAGCATGCCCCTAATGCTTATGTAAAACTATGTCCCATTAAGAGTATTTCTGATCAAAATTGTTTTGGCTCATCACAAGATTTAAGATTTGATCCCCCCACCCTTCATAGCTTTGGTTGATATTAGAACTGGGAATAATCTTACCCTGAACGAATGCCAGGATGTTGAAAACCTCCTCAAGGAGTATGGCAATATTTTTTCCTTGGGACCAAGTGACTATGGGAAAATGTCTGAGGTAATTCATCAAATCGAAACTGAGGATCACCCTTCATTTAAATTCTGACCATATTGAAAAACCCAAAGTGGATGAAGCTCAAGTGGCCTTAGAGTTACAGCAACTTTTAGAGGCCGGGTTACTTGTGCTTTTCAAAAGTCCATGGGCTTCCCCACTCTTATTAATTCAGAAAAGGATGGTGGTCACCATATTGTTATGGATTATTGCCGCCTCAACTCTATCACTTGCAAAGATAGTTACCCCTGCCATGTATAAAAAACTCTTTAGTCTTAATGGTGGGTCTTTAATTTCTCAGCTATGGATCTCGACAGTGGATACTGACAAGTAAATTTTTCACCAGAAGGTTGGGCAAAATGCGCTTTTGTCACAAGTGTTTAATTATTTGAGCCCATTCAAATTCCTCAGTGGTTGTGTAATGCCCCTGATACCTTCTAACGCACTATGGATGGACTATTAGGGGATTTAAAACGCTCCTGCATATTAATTTATATTGATGATATTACCGTTTTTTCATGAACCTTTACTGAACATCTTGATCCTTCAGGAAAGACTTTCAGCAGTTACAGTAATTGTCATTAGAACTAAAGCCGTCAAAATGCTCTTTCTTCCAGAGTGAGATGGATTTTTGGGTCATAAGGCCAGTAAACCCAGGATAGCCCCTATGGATGATAAAGTCTTAGCTATTACAAAATGACCCCTAAATCCCTATGAGATGTAAAAGTTTCCAAAATAATGGTGGGCTATTGTCATCAATTTATCCCCCATTTTGAAGACACCTCCGTGCCTCTAGTGTGTCTACTGAATAAAGGAATACTCTTTCAGTGGAAAGAAGAGCAACAGCAGGCCTTCGACCTGCTACATGTCTCTCTCCCACTCTCCAGTACTTACTTATTCATCCAAATTTTGATAAACCCTTCCTCATTTTTACTGATGCTAGCAATATTGCCATCGGGGCTATACTATCTCAGCATGATGAGAATTTAGTGGACCATTTTATCGCCTACTAAAGAAAGACCTTATCTAAAGCCAAACTTAATTATAGCATTACAAAACGCAAATGATTGGCGGTCCTACTGGTCATTAAGAATTTCTGACCCTTTTTATATGGCAAGCATTTTGCCACTGTAACTAATCATGCTTCCTTATGTTGGCTACAGCAAATGAAGGACCCTTATGGGAGTTTAGCCCAGTGGGTGTTAAAACTTAAAATGCAACTTTTCCATTATTCAACGACCAGGGCCAATCTATTTAAACGCGGATTGCCTATCTCAAATTCCCATCTTAACTATAACTGACTCTGAAGAGGATTTACCCTATGACCTTCTAACCCAACCAAAAATTCTGAAGGATAAATTCCTGACCCTCCAAAAGGAATTAGCGAAAATTATTGTCAAATTTCCAAGTCAAGAACAGTCAACTGTGCAAACTTGTGTCTAAACAATAGATACCTTATGTTAGGCCATCGGCTCAAACCAAAGTCATATAAGAGGGAATTATCAAGTCAACCATGGTGGAATTCAGAAAACCTACCAAAGGCTTAAAACTCAAATTTATTGGGAGAGAATGCTTGTTTCTATCCAAGATATATTGGAGTTCTTTCTGGTACTTAAAAACCAAGCTGGGCCTAATCCCTGCACTCAACATCCAGTAGTCCCACCCTGTGAACAATTCCATACTATTAGCATTGATTTTGTGGGACTTCTTCCTCAAGCCTCCAATGAACATCATTTCCTCCTACTAGCCGTGGACCATCCAACTAAGTGGATCAAAGCTATATTGCTCCCCACCACTTTGGAAAATGCTACCGCTATGTGGATATAATATAGATTATCACCCAGCATGGGTGTCCTAACATCATTTTTTCTGATAAAGGACATCATTTCACTCAACACTGGTGAAAGATTTAGCCAACCAGATGGGAACCACACAGGTATTCTACACTCCCTAACATCCTGCAATTGATGGAATGGTAGAGTGGGTAAATGTTACTCTAGCTGTAACCCTTCAGAAAATGGTTATGACTGACCCCCTATTGGCCCCAATATCTACCTACTGCAATTCTGGCATATTGGATTAGTTACCATTAAATTACTAAGATGTTACCATTCCAAGCGTTGTATGGCAGAAATCCTCATCAGCCTTTCAAAGTCCAGGCGTTGCTTGACCAAGCTTCTCCTGAAGCACCTGAAGTCTCTATGCAAAGTATTGCAAATTAAATAATAAGACTTCAGGTCTGGCTGCCAAAACCTATCTGCCACAAATTAGTAGAGAAACTGATTAATTTAAAGATAAGCATGATCCCCTACACACCTTCCAACCAGATGATCTCATACTATTCTACATCACTGGCCTGGAGGTCGTGATCAGAAACTTGGCATAAACTGGTCAGAGCCTTATCGAGTCATATATATATACAGGACAATGAACACTCAATCATAGAGGTTGTTCAGGAACCAGTCATAAACTGCGTACATAGTCACTTTCTACATCCATTTTCCCCCTGCGCCAAGATCTAGAGGGGAGGATTGTCAGGAGCCCTACACAAATGGCAGATTCTGATGCATCAGATGATAGGAATCAATCCCAACCCAATTAAAAAGCCCAAAATTCTGAAAGGGATAATCCCCAATGAAAGTCGACAATTATTGAAATTGGAGCCTAACCCCAAATGACATGGCCAAATCATGCTTCCTCAGAGCTACACAGCCTTGAGGTTCAAACCTGAGCCATGAGATGAGAACAAGCAACTCAACCAAAGTATTGGGATTTTACTGAATATGCTATTCAAATATATTATTTGATCTAGGCTTGGGCTGCTTAGATTTTCCCTAAAACACCTCCCCAATTATCTTTATATACTGGTATTAAGATAATAAACTTTACTCTTTTCGCCTATTTTAAATTAAAATTAGGTATATATTTATTTGGAATTGCCTATAAAGACAAAGTATCTGGAAAAAGACTTCTCAAACAGGAGAAGCAAAAACAGATAATCCAACACCCTGAAACTTTGGGTCCCCTGGCCTCAAATTATTGAAGGATATAAGGTATTATACCCATTGTCCCAAAAGGTACTCCCAACTAACCCTACTGCTTCCAACCTGGCTTTCCCTCTTAAGCCAGGCCAGGCCAGGTCATACCTCCTGTGTTGTTTAGGCCCAAGGTAAGCCTTGGGCCAAAGGCCCTTGGCAGTGACCACCCCTCTTCCCTCCAATTTTACCTCTTGTGGGGAACTTGGGGGTACCTGACAAGGAGAACCAATTGTCAGGACAAAGGGGAGCAACTCCAACCTGCGCCCATTATTCTTCTAGGCCCCAAAGCCCCAGAGAGTTAATAAGTCACTAAGGCCTTAAGTAAAGCTAGATAAGACTAAGAGATTGTGAAAGATGGTGTTTATCCTGATAATGCCTTAAGGCATTTATAGGACCTTGAGGCTAGAATTGGGATCAGAAAGGGTGAAGTTGGAACAGGGAAATCTCTGAGTTGGTTGCTGACCAGGATAAATATAAAAATATAAATATGATTAATACAATAGGGAGTGGGATCATCCTTGGCATTAGTCACTTGTTAGCCTAAAAGGTTAAATTGATTGGGTCAGTATTGGAAGGTAAATCTCCACAACCTGATTGATGTTTCAATATCCTAGCATTTAGTTGCTGGTGATGTTTTATTATTTTAAATAAATATTATTGGGGCTGATCCCCAATACTTTGGATCAGGATCAACCCAAGTTAATGGGGAGCTAATATGGCATCTGCTTAAAGGCGGGTTGCGACCCTGGTTGGGGCTTCCCCCATAAGTGAAAAACCTGACAGAGCTCTCTCCAAGCCTCAACTATGGGTCAGAGCTGAGGTGAGGCCATTGGAGTAGAGATGGCATTGGGATTGATATGTGGCATTGGCGCTGGTGCTGGCATTGGGGGGAGTCCTGGGATGGGGATTGAAACTCAATAACCTGGGCTTAGACTCCCAGACTAGTTTCAGGGGGCCCTTAGTCCCCCTCATCCTGGCTTGCCCTCTTAGGGCAGAGGCCAGGGTAACCTAGGCTTGTCTGCCAAGTATCAGAATCAGACCAGCTGGGGGACTCCCCATCTAACCCTAATGCTTCCAACCTGGCTTGCCCTCTTGGGGCAGGGGCCAGGCCAGATCATACCTCCTGGGTTGTTTAGGCCAAGGGTAAGCCTTGGGCCAAAGGCCCACGGCAGCGACCGCCCCTCCTTCTTCCAATTTTAGCTCTCATGGAAAACTCAGGGGCATCTGGAAGGGAGCACCAATTGTTGGGCCATGTGGGAGAAACTCCAACCCATACCAATTATTAATCTGAGCCCCAAAGCCCTCAGAGAGTTAATATGCCAATAAAGCCTTATGTAAAGCTAAATTTGGAAAAGATATTGCTAGAAATGGTGTTTATTTGAATAATGCTTTAAGGTATTTATAGGACTGTCGGGATTTTAACCATATGAATCATTCCTATAGTATCCATATTAGGGTGTTGGTTAGTTGGGCGTAATTGCTGGCTAATCGCCTAGTTCAATACTATTTAATGTTATATAATTGATCAAGTTTAGGTTAGATGCAAGATGCGAATGCTGCCAAAATGCCATCTAAAGATCGTTGTTGGAGTTTCCAGTGGCAGGCTGATGAATCCGTTATTAATCGTCCAAAATAAAACGTCATCTAATTCAGAGCACTGGCAACTCATGTTGAGGATGCTCAAAGTCTTATTTATATACAAATTTATATATGATCGACCAGCGACTTATGCTGAGGATGGATTTACCTAATTTAATATAAAGTGATCAGAGGAGCAGATTTAAGAGGGAATCGTTATGAAGTATGAATGAAAAGTTTATGATCTGATAGAGGTTTGAAACCAAGAGGCTGATGGGTTTTACGGCAGATGATTAGCCAAAGAGCACTTTGGTGCAGTAGCCCTGAAAGTAGTATATTTAGTAGTTCATTCCCTCCTAATAAACATCTCTCATTTTTCATCTTTCCTGTTTTTTTGAAGTAGCTTGGTGCAACTAGAGTGGAAAGGTGGGATAGGAGATCCCCAATAGGCGCAGGTGATCATGCCCGGAGTGGCTGGCGCTGCCAGCTCCCTTGGCTCCTATCTATGAGGAACCTGAGGGAACCTGGCCAGTTGGCTACCAGTGGATGAGCCGCACAGCGCTAACCCTAGTGGGGTGAAGTGCGAGAGGTACCATAGCCACCCAAGAAGGGGGATGGACTCACCAGGGCACATGCCGAGGATGCCTGGGGCTAAAAGCGAAGCCTTTGGTGATTAGTTGGTAGGTTGGACGCAGGACTTATAGGGGTTGGTACGTCAATGAAGGCGAAATAGCAAAAGGCCACCAGTCTTCATACTGGTTGGCCTGGCACACTAGCGGAGCCCAGGGTTGATTTTGTGACAAGGACCTTGAGGCTCTAATCAGGTTTGGGAAAGAGATGAGTTAAAATAGGGAAAATCGTATTCAATGCTGACTGATATAAATATCTATAATTTATAATTAATACAACAGGTAGTGAGAACATCCTTGGCATTAGTCACCATTGATCCCAAATGGGTAATTTATTGGGTCAGCATTGAATGGTAATCTCCCGCAGACTAATTGATGTTTTAACATCCTTGACATCTAGTTGCCAGTTCTTATTTATAAATTTAAATAAATATCATCAGGGCTGAACCCTAAAAATTTGGATTGAGCTCAACCCAAATTAAAGGGGAGCCCAATTTGGAATCTGCCAATATGTGAATTTTGACCCCTGGTTAGGGCTTCCCCCAATAAAAGATTAATCCCAACTGTCAGAAAAGTGACCGTGGGCTCTGCTAGTTAGCAGGCCAACCAGTATGAAGACTGATCAGCCCTCGCCATTTTATCTTATGCAATGGAGCCAGAAGCACCGACTGACCTCTTCAGTTGCTTGCATTGACTCAGATTATCTTGGCATCTTGCAGAAAAGACATTTAGCCTCTTCTATTTGACTTATTGGAATTGACTTATTCAAGCAATAGTTAATTTAATAAGTATGAGACACCAGAAACAACCTCAGCTGCCTCAAACTTGTAATTATCAGATCCACCAACATCAAATTATTAGTCAGGCAGTGAAATCATAGATGCAAGAATAATAGCAAATGCATTAGTTTTCCTCCAGAAATTCTCAGAATGACCACGAATGGCAGTTGGCATCAAACACATATTACGTTGACAGATACTAATTGGATCATCCTTAGCTATTAGTCACTAGTGATCCTTATACTAATTTTGGGCACCTAATTGGCCCCACTCAAACCCAACTTCCCAACTCGGCGAAATATTAATTTTGGCTCAACCATTTGGGGAGCATCTAATCAGCAATCCTATCAAACACCTCAAAATATAGTCAATGAGCCAATCCGCTGGGATTGGCCATTTCATCCCAAATAACGATAAATCATTGGAGGATTCCACCTGGTTAAACTTTTTTGACACCAACAATGATTTTGGATGATTTCCAGCCAAAGGGGTCCTGCGGGAACCCAGAGGTTCCCTGAAACCACACCATCTAATCCTTAATGTGGTATCCCCTGGTAATTTATTGATTCAACTTGCTTTTGATGAGGACCATAGTATACTCAGCTGACAATGGCTGTGAATGGACTGCTTATATGAATATACCATATTCCTCCACATTTTCCAGAGGAGCAAGCGCTGTCCACTGGACCAAAAGAGAGGGAAGTTGAGAAACAATCTTACCTGGAGGAATCACCAAGTGAGTGTTAAGTACCTCTATCTCCTTAGAATTGTGAGCATTTGTAGGGTTGCAGCTCAATGCATCTTCCAAAACAGTCTCCTTGCCCTTTTGTAAACTCATAAAAAAATGCAACTTGAGACAGGGTCTCATGCCAGTGGGTCTGCCATGGGGTCAAGACATGAGGTGCGCAGTAGTAAAACAAGGCACAGTGATCAGCACAAATGTGAAAGGGTTAGGATGAGCCATGGAAGTTATATCACCAATAAGTCAGCGCCTCAACCACTGCTAACAATTCTATATCATATAAGGCGTAGTTTAACTCAGGCAGAGACATCTTTCTGGAAAAACAACCCACTGGATGCTCTTTACATCTTCGCCTACTTGTAATAGGGCCACCGCTATGGCGAAGTTGGAGGCATCATAAATCCACAATAAACTCCTTTTTGGAGTTGACATGGCGAAGGACTGACATGGACAACGGGGAGCACTTTACCACTTGAAAGGCATCCTGCAAAGTTTCGGACCACTGGAACACTTTTTCCCACTCTCCTTATACAAGGCGCCGCCCTTTCAGAAAGATTCAGTTTAAATTTCTTAAGGAACATACACATTCCCAAAAAACTTCTTAATTCCTTAACCAAAAAGAGTTAGGCCACTTGAGTATTGCCTTCTCCTTGTCTGGAGTTGTCTTATGACCTTGGTCAAACACAATGTTGCCCAGGAAGGTGACCTTGGGCTTATAGAACTCACACTAAAAGATTTTCAGCCTAAGGTTGGACTCTTAACCTCTCCACCACATGCTGCAATTGTATAGCATGGGACTATTGATTGGGGGAAACCACCAGGATATCATCCCTGTAAGCCATCGCACACACAACCAGAAGGTCTCCAGAGCGCATCTATATGGCTTTGAAAGATAGCTGGGGCGTTTTTCAGCCCAAAGGGTATGACTCAAAACTGGAAAATTCCTTTTTGGGCGTGGAATGCGGTTAGCCACTCCTGGTCTTTATTAATCTGGATCTGATTAAATGCATTTATACAGTCTAGTTTCGAGAAGACTTTTGCCTTCTCCGCATATTGATCAATATAAGAATTCAAAGGGATGGAAAGCAAGTATGGTACTTTGACCTTGTAGAGATTTCCCTAGTCTACACATGGGCGTAAGGTACCATTTGAATTTTCCATAAAAAGAAGTGGAGAGCATACCGAGGGAAGTATGCTGAAATATTGTGCCATTAGCTAACGGCCTCCATGACCCACAAATCTAAGGCCGCTTCCTCCTGTACAGTCAAAGGGTAAATGGGAGAGGATATACGCTCCAGATCAACAGTAATCTTGAACTCACAATCAAACTCAGAATGAGCTGGTAATACATTGGATGAGGCTGCATCAAACGAAGATTCCAGCCCCTCCAAACAGGAAGGTAAGGGTACCCCCAGAGAGGGCTTTAGCAGGGGAGCAAGACAGAGAGTGTGGATATTGGGTCAATGAGGCAGATCTTTCTGAATGTTTGCTTCAGAGAAAGGGACAACTATGTTGGAAAATTGACTATGAGATCTGCTATTAAGCAGGCTAACCAGTATGAGGAATGGTCAGCCCTTGCCTTTTCACCTTAGGCGTCAAAGCTAGCAGCGCCGGCTAACCCCTTGGCATATCACCTGAGCCATTTTGGGGATCCCCTATCCTCATTCCCTAAACAACGAAATAAATATAAACTTAAATCATAAAAGAGAATGAGCAAAGTGAGATATTTTATTGAAAGGGAAGCGCCAGGTATTTATACTATTTACAAAAGGGCTACTGCACCCATCGCCAACCTACCAGCTCTTCTGCTGGTTCTTCCAGCCAACCACTTCTCTTCTTTTTCTTCTACTTCTTCTTCTACATTATCTTTTCCCTAGCGTCGACCCTCTTGCTCCATCCTTCCCAATTTTGAATTAGTTTTGGCTCATCCTCAGCCTTAAGTCACTGGTGAGCCATATAGATAAATAATCTAAAGAAACGTCAAAATTTGTATTTGACCTTCAAATTGATAATAATGCACCAGAAACAACTTTAGTCACTTGCTTGACTCAGAATATCTCAGCATCTTACTGACATCTATTCTCATCTTATCTTGATAATAAATGAGGCACTGGAAACAACTTTGGCCACCTTGACTCATAATTGTTGAATCTGCCAACATCAGCTAATCAGGCAGCTAATTCATTTGATGAATTATTAGATCAAATACATTGGCTTTCTGCCAGAAATCCCTCAACAGACTGTGAATGGCAGTTGGCATTGAACACTGATTCTGCTGACTGAAATTGAGTGGATCATCCTCAGCTATTAGTCGCTGGTGATCCTTCTACTTATTTGGGGCCACCAATTGGCCCCACTCGAACCTAAAAATTAAACTCAGCGGAATACTAATTTTGGCTCAACCCAAATTGGGGAGCAACTAACCAGTAATTGAACCAAATAACACAAAATTCAGTCAATAAACCATTCCGCCGTGATTGGCCATATAATCCTAAATAATGCTAAATCATTGGAGGATTCTTTCTGGTTAAAATCATGACAAACTAATTCATGACTATTTTGTTTAAAATTAAGGACAATATATTGCCTTGAAGTTGGTTCTGACGTCAAGCTTTTGTTACCACTCTATACCTAAAAAATGGGGTACAAGAGGTTTTTGATAGCATGGAAGCGTCCAGCCAGATGGTAATTGCCAACTTAATAGTCCAATATACCCAGAACTTTCAGCGTGGGAAAAACTTGGAAAGTTTCTCCTAACCATACCACCTGGAAAGTAGTTCAACTCAAGGTAGTCAGCTAGGTCTTCATCAATAAAATTCTCAGAGGCTCCAGTATCCACCAAAATAGTTATGCTGATTTTCATAAAGGGGATCAAAGGGTAGCAGTCAACAAAAATATCCCATATGATCTTTATTTAATGCATAAAACGCCAACACCTCCCCAGAAAATTCTTCATCAGGCATAAGCATGCCTCAAAATATGTTTTCGCATCATAGAATGGAGAGTACAGTTGGCCATTCTAACTACTTAGGTCAAATATCCCACCAAATCTTCAGCAGTTGCATAAACATCTTTATATTAAAGAAGTAACTCCTTTTCCAACGCCTGTGTTCTGCGGATCATGGTAGGGGTCAAGCGCGGGTTCTCTGGGGTGATCTGGTATACTGAAATAGGTTTTATCTTAGAGCCATAAGAGATGATATGTAGCTCTTTTTTGTACAAGAATTGGCGTTATAAAACGCTTTTTGGGACGTGAATGACCTCATACTCATTTTGGCGGTGGGTTGTGCATTGTTATCCAAGGCCATCACCACCAGGCCATTTGTTGATGATACCATCTGCACCATCCAAATACAGTGCTTAGAATAGATCCTTAATTATATTGGTTTTGTAAAAATCAGGGAAATTCAGGGAATCAGTACTCAGATCAGGAAACTTCAAAATACATCTGGTTCAAGCAAGAAGTGTGGCAATTCCAATTTGGAGGTAGCAAGAATAACGCTAAATGCACCAACCATCTGCAGAATAAAAAAGGTAGTGAGCCCCACTGCAGCCATGACCAACAGCTGCGCACCTAATTCACACTTTTGAAAGTCCCACACGGATATTTCTAGTGCATGTAAAAAATAGGATGGTCGTCTGAAGTCAGGAGAGTATCTGTAACTCTCCCATTCCCAGTGAGGTGGTGTGAGATGCACAGCCACACTTCCAGGGAACCAGTCATTATTATGATGGTGAGAATAGCACCACGGAGGGTGCTGGAGCTAAAGCAACCCAGGGCAAGTGTGTACAACACGGTATATATTAATTGATAGCATAAAAACAACAAGACTTGGGTAGACCAAAAAAGGGAAGACCATAATTAAGCGAAGATTTGGGCTGGAGTGCTTGGGTGCCTCGGTCTGGAGGGGACCATGGCGGCCCAATGGTGCACCAGATGCAGTAGGTAATTTTGTGCAAATAAAATGGCTGACGTTGTTAGAGACCTCCCCAAAGTGTCTACACACTGGTTCTCCCAAGTTACCATAGTAAAAACGTAAACTAATGGGAATAATATTAATAGGAAGACGTTCAACCAGGAAAGTTGGTAATAAGAAACATACTTTAAACAAGTCGAGGAGAGTCATCAATTGAGTAAAATTGTACCAAACCTAAACTAACCAATCAGAGCACCCTACCATCAGCCGGGTCTGTAGCTTGAGATCAAACAAACACGAGTTAATGATTGCAGGCTGAGCTGTTCTGATTTTGAACTTTTGAAAATTGAATGGGTTTTGAACCCCCATTCTCTAAGCAACCTAACTGAACTGTTGTCTTTAAGAAGCTAACTAGAGCGCTTCAACGCCCCTGAGGTAACGCAGGACTGGGAATCACGCACATCCCCTGGACCAATCTGGGCATATCTAGCCTGCATCCAGATTTGACCCAAGGTATGCTTCAATTCAGGAGGTCATATAACTTAACCCTCTTTTGACTCCTGACGTCCAGCCTTATCTTGTTAGTTGGTTCCCTCAGTGATTTAATGTAACCATGACATTAAAAAATTAAAACTAATGAGAACTATATAACTTGCCCCATATGAAAATTTACTTTGAGATATTCTGTCTTCATATAGTTATACCTATCTGAGTGCTTTATCTACCTGTGCATATCTTGCCCTGTTAAATCCCAGTTGCAACATTCTGATTCTCACAACAAGGGACACTTCTGACAACATGTAATCAGAGAAATAAACATGAGTCAAGGATCAAGCCGCTTGGACATTGGCTTAGGGGACATTTATCACCATCAAACTATGGATCTACAAGAATCACGCCAAGATAACTTTCATCTTAGCAGTTCGATCAACGCAAAGAGTGACAACCCCACCATGGAACACGTTCCAGTAAGGCATCAACTTATAGTCTCTAGGCTTAATAGCTGATGCCCCTATGAACATGTTGAGGAAGTCATGTAATTACTATATTTCAGGTACCACCTCACTACTGGTGTTGATGACTAACTTGAGAATGTTCAGGAATTGGAAGAACCAAGATACTTTTATGCAAAGTATTGCCTGTTACAAGAGAAGCGATGGGTGCTGGAACTACAAATATCTGATTTTAAAGTAACATTGACTGGGGAGAAAAGCCAGAACGCCAGCAGACTGTCTCAGCTTTTCACTGTAGCATTGACTGCCAACATGGCATATAACCTAAATGATAAAATGCTAATTTAACAATACAGCAATAAAACAAAAAGGTGCCACACCCTCTGGATCATCTGTTAAGAAATACATCCATTAAAGTTGATAAGCTTTTAGTTGATAGAAGGTCAAAATATCTGGTGCCATAGCTTATTTAAGCAAATGCATCTAGTTCTTGAGGCTCATAAGGCCAAGGGTTATGGAGGGTTCTGGAAGGCATATTATCAGCTGACGTAATAGAACACTTAGAATAAATGCACTTTAACTTTCACAAGGCTACCCAGCTGCTTTATAGAGTGCTAGCTGAAGCGCTGTATCATAAGAGCAACATATACCAATCAATTAGCCTAATTTCGCTTTTTCACACCATGCTAATTGACATCAAATGCCACTACCTGCTGATGATGGCCAGTTATAAATGTCATAGTAGCTAATAACCCTCTTACAAATTAGTTAAAGCTAAAATGATCAGAGAATTGGTGTATGAAATGACCTCATTTTCTAATTTAGAGAATATTATCTAAAAGCATGGGTATCCCAACTTGTTCTGACAGACAACATACCAACTTTACCTCCAATTGATCCTAAAGCTCAACAATTGATGGGACATGAGGGATCTTGTCAACATCCTACCACTTAGAAACCAACAGGGCGGCGGAGCGTGTTAATGGGTTTCTTGTCTGCATCCTGTGAAATTGCATTATCAAACCGTTTAGTTTATACCTCTTCTTACTTTTGTAATCTTTGCATACAGCATGCATTCCACTTGTCCATAATGAGCTCACTGTTTTAAATATTGTATGGAAGACAGTAAGTCTAGCCTCCAATTTTAAATTGCTGCATCTAAAGAGAGGAATTGATTCCTGACTATAATTAAGAGAACTTCACACAAACATTAATTTAGCTATAGACAAGGATTATTCCACCGCGCTAGACTGAATATGAGATGCAGAGAGCGTGGCAACCAGAAATACCACCCTTTACTCTGTTTAGTGTGAGGGAGTGTATTCTTTTTTAATATAACCACAAATTTGGTTGGATAATATGCTAGAGCACATTTTCAAGGGTCCTTTCTAAATTATAGAGAAATGTCCTTTGATACTTACATGCTTAAGGATCCCATCAAGGTCCTTATCATTAATAGATCTTAATCTAGATTATGAGACAATTTTAACAGGGTACAAAGGCATCGCCTTCCATAAATATCAGCCTCCATTTATAGGCAAATTTCAATTTCCCAAGTTTGATCAAGTGTAAAATTTTTATTATAAAATGGGGTTGACCAATCAAATAAGATTGGCTTTTGTAATACTCTTAAATCCCATCGATCTCACAGCCACCCTGCCTGCACTTTTATATGGAACAAACACTACGTGAGTCACATTGCTGCACTGCCTGCATCTTTCAGTAGATTATTATTCATCAGTAAACTGCTAAGAATACCTCAAGCTTTATCAAAGCTAAAAAACCAAATATCGTATAGATTACTTCGCCACACCACCTGTGTCTCAGTAGATTGATTTTCATAAATTCACCTTAGACATCTTTCCATAGAATCCAAAATAATAATATAATTATCAAATAAGCTACATTGCTTCAATGGCCACATTTTTGGTAAATTACTAATGATTGATCTTCTTTCATAAATTTTGCTGCTCCAAGTGCTTCTTAATACATCTACCACTGATCACGTACCTTGAACCTCATATGATTGACATTCTATACAAAATGTACTCATTAGATACTTTTGTAATTCTGACGCACTTTTTTCTGCTTACTGACCTTCAACCTACTCAAAAGAAGTCATTCCTTATTGATAATCATCAATCTCTAATCTAATGAACACTAAGCCTTTGAGGTGGGGTCAAAAGCCTATTAGTAGGCTAGAAACAGTGTATCCCAGAAGTTTCAGGCTCCGTAAAGAGGGCCAATAAACGGAGTATATTTTTTAGCACTAGCTGGTCCCAACCTTAAGGTGGATGTGCCGATCTATAAAATGAATATATTCTATATTCCAAAGTGCATATATGAGAGGTCACACAAGGGAAATGGGGTACAGGAGGTAATAACGATGTAAACTAACTGGTTCAAAATTACAAGGATTAAAATTACTGATAGAACTAAATTTATTACTATTATGATGTATCTCCTAAAATGGCAGTAATAAATGAGATTACAAAGAGACTAAAGATATTATACTCATTAACTATATATCTTATACCAATTACAAGTTTACTTTGAGTACTCTGTCTTCATACAGTAATGAAGATTTAAGTACATTATTCACCTGTACATATTTGCCCTATAATTACCAAATTGCAGCATTATTTCTAGTGGTTACATTATTATGAAGTCTTGGTTTCTTGCATTATTTCATCCTTGTTACTCTGAATGGCAGGGGCTGAAATTAGCATAATCTTTAAGCACCAAATTACCTGTCCCTGCTGATCATTTTTGCAACTGAACTATTTATCCTCCAAGTGCATTAAGTCACCAAATAGTTGCCACCAATGGGAATCTGGGTTCTCTGGATAGCACATAATGAAGGGAGTGCCATTTTGTAGAGATCTGAGTTTTTTAGTTGCTATCTAGCACACCAAGAAGAACTCCATTAGTGAGTCCAAAATCCACTTCTAAGTTCTGGAGATCATCCTTTATACACAGACGGAAGGAATACCCATATAGAGTTCAAAATGTGACATATGAAGGCGACTATGCCCCTTATCAACAACTGTTACTTGGCTAATGTAGTGGATGAGCAATCAGTCACAGCCTATACGCTTAAGATTATTCCACTCTAGTTCTAACTACTTCCAATGAGTTTCTGGGAAGATTTTAGGGGGTTGTGCGATGAGGTTGTGGAAGACAGAGGGTAATGTCAGCCTTCAGGTTGCTTTCTATCCACTCCAAATTCATCATAAATGAGGTTCAAATATTTCTAAGATGTTTAAACCAAGGCAAATACAAATAAGTCAATCAAAGAGAATTTGTGTTAGTTAAACATATCCAAGCCTTTCAAATAGAATAGTGTTGCAGCAGGTCTGTCACCATAGAGTTGAGTGTTCCAAACCCATTTTAAATTGAGCCAAATCTCTACCATACCAGACTTTAAGCGTGCTCCACTAGTTTATCTGGAAAGGTCGCCGCCATCTGTAAAGCTGTGACAAATTGTAAGTAGTTTTGTTAAAATTTTAATAGGGAGAATCTGAACAAGGGTTGTAGCAATATGAACCGCTTAATAAGATCCAAACTTATTAAAATTCACTAGTGTGTTAATCCATTGGATCTAGCTACATTGAGTAAGTGTTACACAAAGTGCAAACCCTTTTATCCACAGATAGGTTTATATAGAGAAGCTAAACAAATTTCTTCTTATGCTCAGTTTTCTTACTTTTCCACACTTAATCACTTTATTTAATTTATTGCACTTAAGTAGTTTGCGATTACCATTGTCAGCCTTGTTCCCAGGTCTTTAGAATGAAAGGCTATAGTTGCGCTTGTCACTAAGCTGCTTCCAAAAGCCCTTGAATAAGGGTACTAATATGGGATGCAACTTCATTTATCCCAATCCTTGCTGCCATAGAGCACCACGACTTTATATTGCTATCAAAATTCTTTTCACACCTATCAACAATTTCCCAAAGATACTTTATAAGGTCTTAACCTCCAATGCAGAAGGTTCTTCCATGGTACAGCACTTTATATAAAGAGTCTACTATCCTTTAAGTTTTCAGTTTTGCCAGTTACCACCGTCTGGCTTATAATGGGAATATTTACTTCAATTATTATTAGCTGCCAACCTCAAAATTATTGATAATATTATAAAATTCTTTGTTGGATATAACAATAATATTCTGTTTGGCATTTTGGGTTTAAACTCATCCAAATTGGCAGGCCAGACTCAGTGTTATCATCTAGTTACATGACACCACTGTCAGAACTTTAATATTACAGTAATTTTTTAGAATATATAAAGTGCAAGGAGAGTTTCTGTAAGCCTCAGTACAGAAAAGGTAATGAGTAACACACACCCACATACTCAAGAAATTTTAATTAACCTCAATAAAACAAGATACCGTTCTGGTGCACACAAAGATAGGGTCAAAGAATAATTATAAATGAACTAGAAAAACCAACATGCATACTCAAAAAGTAATGACATAGCTAAGCTTCAAGAAGATTTAAAACAGCTTAATAATCTTGGTATAGACCTTGCTGCACTAAAATCTAATGTGTTGCAGACTACACCATTTTTTTTCTAAAAAACTCCATACTTTATTAAAATTCAGCAGACTACACCATTGGTGGAATTGAATCTACATTAAGATTTGGGAGCTAAAAATGACCTAGTTTTTTGTATTTCCTCAAGGAGGTCCATGGCTAGGGAGGTCCAGAAAAGCAACAAATAAGTTTTTATCTCTAATTATTAGATTAAAAAAGACAACTAACAAAGAAGTTGGTCTAATAAAATATGATATAAAGGAGAATGGGGCATGGGAATGGTCACCTTGCCAAGGGATTGAGCCAAGTTTAGGCAATAAAATTAGATTATTGTAAATGGTAGTATTGTAGCTTAATTATTCTTGAACTCAAGGTCTCCCTTGAAGGGGAATATAACTAAATTCACGACATTGAGATAATAAACTATGATTCTCATTTAGAAACAAAATCAACGGCCTATTTTCATTATGAGTAATTGGTAACTTTCAAAGCCATTGATGTAACACTGGCAGCCTCATCAAGCGACCCTTTGGCTCCAACCTAAGCATATCTGCCCTTACCTAATGTTGGTCCATGGAGCATTTAATGTCAAGAAGAGTAGCCAGCTTGATAACTTTGGCTCTAGTAAACTCCTCATTATTTTTAGAATTGGTATCCACAATTGTGTCATGAGACATGAAATTGCCATATGGCTTTTGGGGAACCAATCCTCCTTTAGAGGCGTCAGCAAGAAAGAGGTTTTTGTGGGCTGGAGGCTAATTCATAACAGTGACTGTGAGGGTTGCTATATGACCAGCGGCAATGGGGAAGCGCTAGTGAGAAGCGTCAATTAAGATATGAGCATAGACACAATCACAGGATGGAACCTAACTGTTTTATGCAGTATTGAAAACTTATTACCAAGATTAAGTAGCCTAGTCATTACCTCACTCTACATCAGGACACAATCATCTTCACTCCCTTTACTGGTGCCCTTTCTACGTGATATGGTTCTGGGTCTTATGGGACCCTCAATTAAGATTAGCTACTTATATGAAACGTGGAGAGTTTCATAACTTAGGGGAGATCTAACTAGTAGGAGGTATGGCCCATCTTTCTGAAAATGTGGTAGGGTCCTATCCATTTTTTGTACCAGTTTTTTTATGATTGCTTTATTAAGATGTTCTTGTAAAGAAAATCACGAGATCTTTCACCTTATACTCAGGTCCTTCTCTTCACTTACCATCAGAATTCTCCTTGTAAGTCTTCATGGATACATTTAACATAGTATTTACCTCATGGTGTACTTTTCTGTCGAATTTGGAAAAGTCCACCACAGTTTCCACCTTTGCCTACAATTGAGTTCCATAGTAAAGGATGGTTAATTTCATAGTTGACAAAAAAGGAAATCAACTGCTAGAGGAATGCTATATAGTGTTATAACAGAACTTTGGCATTGGTGTAAGTCACAGGGAACATCCTTTTGCTCTTGATCAGGCCATCTTTCCATTCCTGAGTAAAAAGACACCGATGAGGATGGTAGTACCCTCATTACTCAGGGCGATCTCACTCATGTAGTAGATGAGCAATAGGTAACATCTCTTCTGCTTTGGATCTTACCCCCAGTACCCACACTCACCTTGGCAGAAAAGTTTCAGGGAATCAGCAAAATCTGTGCCAAGATTGTCAAATTGAAATTGGTCAGATCTAAATCAAGTGGAAATCTGGCCGATGCCTGAATCTCAAATGGTTGGAAAGGCTTGAAGACTGAGGTATTGGCCAGAATGCCCAATGGTTTCAATTTGACCAATGTGCCGATAGAACTAACATTGGGTGCCATCAATGAGGGTTCAAAGCCCTCTGTTGGCAATTTGGGCATTGCGGCCGATGTGATGCCGTTGAATGAACGACCAGTTCAGTAACTGAGCGCAGTCAGGTTGGGTGTCCCAAACCTGTTCCCAACCAAATAGTCCCATACCTACATGGGGTGGCCTTGGGGGATTACCGTTGCTTGTTGGGCCAAATGCCATAATGCCAACCGTCAGAAATGTAGCTGAGCCCTGGTTTGGACGTTTGAGGTCAAACCAACAGCGACTTAAATCATTGCTAAATTTTGCAATGTCAGTTCTCAAGGAACAAACCCGCCCATTCCCAAACAATTTGCCAGTTAAGCATAAATTGTGGGACCCGATCCCAACTTGTCACTACCCCAATTGACCACTATCTAATTAGTTGCATAGCACTGAGAAAATAGTTGGTCGATTTTCTTCCTTTTCCTTCAAATAAAATTTTACTAAAAAACTAAACAAAAATTTATTATTTCTTCTGACCGCATCCCTGATGACATTTACCTGGTGGCCTGTCAGTCTGTATACCAGATGGGCTCTACCAGTACTCTTGGTCACTATGGCCCCCTCCGTCGTCAATTGGGTTCAGCAAGTCCAATATTTTTGGCTCTACAACCCCATGATCACTAACTTCCGGCAGCAATACATGAAGATATTGTGGCCATATGTCCACCAGTTGCAAGGAGAATCCATCTCCTTGCCACCCCAGTTGAAATAGCACCATATGCTGAGGATCTTATCGAGACTATCTCAGTGATTCCACCCCTGCAGCAAGACCCCTGGCAGGAGTGGGTTCAGAGTGGTTCATCATTAGGATCATTCTCACCATGTTGTTGAACCAACAGTTCATCATTTTACAATGCCTGGCTTCATATCAAGTTGTCCAGTTGGCAATTCCTCCAGAATTCTGGCTTACTTTTTGGGTGCTTACACATCCTGACTGGCAGGCCAGTCTAAACTTATTCTGCCATTTCCATGACATAATAGACCAACCATTATTTCCAGCCACTTCCGCCTTGTTCTTCAAACTGGGCGCCGCAGTTGTTAATCTCTACCAAATGAACGTGCAATCAGTAGTTTGCTGTTTGTTGTTTGTTTGGTCACTTTCCAACTTTGGGAGAAGTATCTGCTCTACCTTGGGGAATCTTCTTCAAGCTATCCAAGCTGCGCGGATTGCGTCTTCTCCTCCTTCCTCTGGGCCAGAGGAAATAATGAGTGTCCCCTCCCAGGAGATCGCCAGTCAAGTTCATGACATACTCGCTGAAGTGCAAATGCGTACAGCGATTGCACTTAATAACGCTTCTGCGTTATCCCATGCCCAACAAGGGCTTGCGTTGTTAAATGCTGTGGATGAGGATGCCCACCGTTGGGTGAGAGGTCTTTTGCATTCTTCCTCACAAGAGGACTCCACCCCACTGATGGCCATCATGTCAGCCGCCCTGAAACCTCCTGTGTCCCAATCAGACCACTTATTCAGACTGATCCATGCCGTGGCTGAAGCCCCTAGCTTGGTTTCTTTGAATTCTACCTTTCATGAACTGGCCCCCATGTCAGGTCTATCTATTGATATGCTTCAGGAAGTCTTTAAATTGGGCTTGGATTTGGGTTCTGCTCATTACATGGTTTGGTCTACCATCCAAGGTTCAGTAGATCAAATATGTGCCACCGCAACAACTATCAATGCCTTCCCCGCCATGTTTCCCATTATCAGAAGGGGAATTTTATGCTAGGATTACCCAATGATGATACAGACGATGCGCCTGTCTCCGAATTAGTGGTAGACTTGGGTTCCAATCTTGCTGTAACCCCCAAGTCTGAGTTGATGATTACAGAGTTAACTATTAATGATTCTGTTCAAGCCCAGATGGAGGAAATCGTTTCCCCCGCCCTTGTACTTCCAATTTTTACTACAGCAAAGGACCCCAATCTTACCCCCAATATACCCATTATTTCTTCAGTAGCAATTGAGTTGGTTGAATCTTCCAATAAACAAAACTTCGCTTTTTTTATACCAATAAGATCAGGGTCAGCTCGCATCATGTCTCCTTCAAAGCTCTAGAAATACTGGAGCTGCAGGGAACTTCATGAGTGTTGAGTTGGCGCAAAAATTAAAACTGGAAATGGATGTGGGATCCTCAGTAATGGTGGCCTCATCTGCTTATGAGTCCTCATATGTCGTTCGTTGAATGGTACCCTTTTCAATCCACCAGTTCAACTTGCGCAATCGTTTTTTGGCTATGCCAAACCTGGTGTTTCCAGTAAACTTAGGTGTAAGGTGGTGGCGCCAATGGCATGTGAAGATTCATTTAGAATCTAATAAGTTGCCATTTTCCAATGATGATTCAGAGGAAGAGTTCCCTATGATCAACACTCTCAAGAAGATACAAGGAACCAGCTCTATCACTACCTTGGTTACTTCTGAGGGAATTACGGCCAATTTTCTAAAGGCTTAATGCGATATTGGAGAATCTTTGACATGGAAAAGGCAGATTGCCTGCCTAAACACTCTAAGTACAATTGTGGATTTTAAACAACCGTGGAGTTGAACATCAACTGTCCGTTGTATCCCCATACAGCGGAAGAAGAAGTTGCATTCAATACCTGGTTGGACGATATGCTGAAAAAAGGGTAGTTGTTTAAGAAGACCTCGCCTGTCACCTCCCCCATTGTCTTCGCCAGAAAAGCGGATGGTTCTCTTCATCCCTGTGTAGATTACAGCCATTTGAATAAAATAACAGTTTCTGATCCCTACCCATTGCCTCTGGAGCAGACAATTGGTCAGCCAATTGCCATATCTCGTGTGTTCTCAAAAGCGGATTTAGTGAACGCTTTCAACCAAATTTGGGTAATGGAAGGACATGAATGGTTAACCGTGATCTGAACAAAGCGAGGCATTTTTAATTTCATGTAATGCCCTTCAGGCTGAAGAATGCTCCCGCTACATTTCAATGGATGATTGACAATGTACTGGGTGACCTCCGGTTTATTTGTGCAATTGCATACATTGATGATATCCTAGTTCATTCCCCAACTCCTGAACAACATGCTTTTGACTTATAAGCGGTGATGGTCGCCTTGCATAAAACATGGTTGTTTCTCAAAGCTTCCAAGTGTGAGTTTTATAAGGAGGAGGTTATTTTCCTCGGGAACCTGGTTCTTAAGGATGGTGTCACAATCCCTCCCAACAAGTTAGATGTGATCTGAGAATGACCAAATCCCAACTATGCAGAAACAACTTTGGAGTTTCTTGGGAACTATCATCTTTCTAAAAATTTTCCCCAGCACTTTCCCAGTTGGCCGTACCACTTCACCCCCTTACTGGGAGAAACATACCATTTTTTTGGACGCCCAAATGTCAGCAGGCGTTTGAATCAATCAAGGAGGTGTTTATGTCTCCGCCTATCTTGAAACATGCCAATCCCACTAAGCCGTATATTGTTGCATGTGATGCCTCATCAGTAGCGGTGGGAGCGGTGTTGCTTCAGGAGCACAATGTTCTTGAATATCTGGTCACTTATTTTTCCCAAAAATTTACAGCCACGGAGCAGCCTTGGGCCATCTACAACAAAGAATTGGCAGCTGTTGCATGGGCATTAACTCATTGGCGGTATCTGTTGCAGGGTGCCCACCATGAATTAACGGTCTGCACGGATCACCATGCCCTTTTTTATTTCCGCAAGCCCCAAAAATTGGCGCATCAGCAGGCCTTAGCCTAACGGGACCTGTGCAGTTTTAACTTCAAATATGAATTCATTAAAGGTGTGCTCAATGTACTCCCCAATTTCCTAATATGCAATCCCACCCACTGTCCCTTGGAAACTGAGGAGGTGGATCTCGTTACCATGATCCTTGCTGCTCAAATTCTGTTGATTGTCCCTCCCATTGTTTCCTCCATCGCGTTGGCTCCCAATGCCCCATTATTGGCTCAGGTTTTAGCTGGTCAAATGGCCTGCCCTGAAGGCGTGGAGTTGGCCGAGCAGTTGGTTCACTTGAGTCACAAACACTCCCTATACTCCCTAGAAGAGGGACTCATTTATTTCCGTTCTCACATTTGGGTTCCCCCCTCCTTCCAATTAGAGATATTTCGCACACATCATGATCCCCCCATGGTCAGACATCCCAATAACAAGAAATACATTGATCTGTTCAAGCAAACCTTTAATTGGGTGGGACCGACCAAAGAGGTCCCAGCTTGGATTGTCAATTGTGTTACTTGCATTAGGGCCAAGTCAGATTGATCCAGCAAAAATGGCCTCCTGCACCCCTTACAGCAGGCGAAAGGTCCATGGTCCTCGGTGTCCATGGACTTTATCGTTAAACTCCCTGTTCTAATGGGTTCACAGCGGTGATGGTAGTGGTGGATCATTTAACAAAATTTTTCCTTTTTATCCCTTGTACTTTCACAATTATGTCAGAGAAAACTGCCCGCCTTTTCATACGCCATGTGTTTTTGATGTTTGGTCTTCCCCAGGAGATCTTCAGTGACTGGGGCTCACAGTTTACCGTGAAGTTTTGGTGTGAACTCCTATTGATCCTGGAAAATATCTCCCTGTCAATTCATGGTGTATCACCCTCAGTCTGATGGATAGACCGAGCTGGTTAATCAAGTCCTTGAACAGTACCTGCGTTGCTATGCTGCAGCAGCGCAGGATACTTGGGCCAGTGACCTGCCCCTCGCTCAATTTGCTTATAATAATGGGACCCACACATCCATGGGGTTTTCCCCTTATAAAGCAACGTTGGGTTATAATCCTTTGTTTTCAGTTTGGCCGTTCCTGCAGCCTGAGGTTCAAGCTGCCGCGGACCACGCTGCCCATATCTCATTGACCCAAGCTTTAGTATGGGAACACCTTTCTAAAGCTATCAATGACTACAAGCAGTTTGCAGATCACAAGCGCCTTCCAGGTCATGAATTTATAGTGAGTTCCTACAATATGCTTGATACCCATCATTTGCAAATTCAAACCCCTTCCCATAAGTTCGCCAGTAAGTTCTTGGGCCCCCATTTTGTGGAGGAGGTATTGGGTAATGAGGCGTTTCATCTGAAGCTTCCTGCGCATTGGAAGCAGCACCCAGTTTTCCATTTTTCCCAGCTGTCAACCTTCAAGGGTGCAATCTCCACAGAACTGGAATCAATCATCATTGATAATGAAAAGAAGCCGAGGTAGAGGCCATCCTGGCATCCCAGAAGTCGCGAAATTCTGTCCAAATATATAGTGGCCTAGAAAGGGTATCCAGCCTACAAAAATAGTTGGGTCAAGGTGCACGATTGCGCGAATTGTATGGACCTGGTCAAAGCTTTCCATATATCCCACCCTGAGGATCCCTGACCCCCCCCCCAAAAAAAAGTCATGACGATTATGGCTATCAAGTTACCCAAAGGTACACAAGAATGTGGCTCTGGTGCAGTTTCCCAGTGGGGGTGCTCTTCCTTTGGAAAAAAAGAATAATGTAAGTCCTGGGGAATGTCCCCAGGATCTTTATCAGGCCATCTCCCATTCCCAAGTAAAAAGGCAACGATGAGGATGGTGGTACCCCTCATTACTCAGGGCAATCTCGCTCACATAGTAGATGAGCGATGGGTAACAGCTCTTTTGCTTTGGATCCTACCCCCAGTACCCACACTCACTTTGGCAGAAAAGTAGCAGAGAATCAGCAAAATCTGTGCCAAGGTTGTCTAATTGAAATCAGTTGGATCTAATTCAAGTGGCAATCTGGTTGATGCCTGAATCTCAAATGGCTGGAAAGGCATGAAGACTTAGGTATTAGCTGGAATGCCTGACAGGCTTAATTCGATCAATGTGCTGATAGAACTAACATCAGGCGCCATCAATGAGGGTTAAAAGCCCTCTGTTGGCAATTTGGGCATTGCGGTTGATGTGATGCCATTGACTGACAAACGGTTCAGCGACTGAGCGCAGGTGGGTTGGGCGTCCCAAACCCATTCCCAACCAAATGGACCCATCCCTATGTGGGGTGGCCTTGGGGGATTCCCATCGCTCATCGGGCCAAATGCTGTCATGCCAACCATCAGAAATGTAGCTGAGCTCCGGTTTGGACGTTTGAGGTCAAACTGACAGTGACTCAGCCCACCGCCAAATATTGCAATGTCAGTTCTCAAGGAACAAACCTGCCCATTCCTGAACAATTCGCCAGTTAGGTCAAAATTTTGGGACTTGATCCCAACTTGTCACTACCCCAATTGACCACTATTTAATCAGTTGCATAGCACTGAGAAAATTATTGGTCGATTTCCTTCCTTTTCCTTCAAGTAAAATTTTACCAAAAACTAAACAAATTTTATTATTTCTTCTGACCGCATCCCTGATGGCATTTACCTGGTGGCCTGTCAGTCTGTATACCAGATGGGCTCTACCAGTACTCTTGGTCACTATGGTCCCCTCCGTCGTCAATTGGGTTCAGCAAGTCCAATAATTTTGGCTCTACAACCCCATTCTCATGAGCTCCTGACAACAGTATATGGGAATCTTGTGGCCTTTTGTCCATCAATTGCAAGAGAGAATCCATCTCCTTGCCACCCCAGTTGAAATGGCACCATATGCTGAGGATCTTATCGAGACTATCTCAGTAATTCCACCCCCTGCAGCAAGACCCCCTGGGTTGGGAGTGGGTTCAGTGTGGTTTGTCGTTGGTATCATTCTCACCATGTTGTTACACCAATGTTTTGTCATTTTCCAATGCCCAGCTTCCTATCGAGTCATCCAGTTGATAATGCCTCTGGCATTCTGGCTTGCTTTTTGGGTGCTTATGCATCCTGACTGGCAGGCCGGTCTAAACTTATTCTGACGTTTCCATGACAATTGGAAGGTGTATGACCAAATTCAAAGATCCGCCTCAGTTTAGCATCAGAAGAATTGTTTAAGCCACTGGTTGACCCATTCTATCTGCGTATCTGATTTGGAGTGAAAGGAAGTAGAATGGCAAAGGCGAACCTATAGAGTTTCTAAAGCTCTTTTCATAATATGGATTGAGCTGGGTTCCAAAATCACTGATGATCTCCTTTGGTACGCCATTAGTGGGGATCACATAGGAGAAAATAGCTAAGCCATTTGAGCCACCATTAAAGTGGTAGGACATGGTATGAAGTGGACAAACTTAGTGATATGGTCAACTACTACTATAATGGAAACATACCACTCAGATTGGGGTAACTTCACAACATAGTTGATTAAAAGGAACGTATAAGGCCCTTCTTCTTTCAAGGTAGGGTAGCAGCAACCCAGTAATAGGGTGACTATTTTATTATATTCTATTGCAAACAAGGCACTCCTTGGTATATTAAACAAAGTGTGTTAAAACTCTCTTCCGTTTATTATTTCAGATAAGCTCCAAATCTTTTGCTTTCTAAGGGTAATATACAGTTATCCAATCATGATGCTCATTGATTAATTTGAGGCAAAGAGGTCCTGAGGGAACTCATAGGCATCCCTGGTACTATACTATATATTTTCATATATATGGTACCCCTCATAAGATCTTCCTGGTTTAAAGAACATTTTCTAAGAATTTGAGGATATTCCGCGGACAATGGCTGTGACAGGACATCCTGTCTAGACATACTATAATATTATATAATTTTTAAGAATGTGAGAACAGGGGCGCTGATATTATGTAGGCCTAGTATGATGCAATATTACCTGGATGAATCAAATTTGGGTTTATGAAGCAATAATTTCTTGGGGTCATGAGTAGGGCTGGGTTACATATAAAGAAATTTGATAAACATTTTCCTTGTCTTTGTGAACTCATAGGAAAACACAAACTGTGCAAAGTGTCATGCCAGTTGTTTTACATGAGGGAAAACATTAGGGGGCAGTAGTAAAGCAGTACCTAATGATCAGTACAAACATAGAAAGGCCGGGAGAAACCATGTATGGTGGTGGTATCAGTAAGTCAGCGCTTCCAATAATGCCAATAGCTCTTAATCTTATTAAGTGTAGTTCAACTTTTTTGGGACAATTTCGGGATAAGTATCTTGATGATGTTCAACTATATTTTGTGACTTTTTGCAATAGCGCTTCAGCTTTACCAAAAAAGGAAGCATTAATACAGCTATAAGCTCCTTTCTTGGGTCACATGGTAAAGTATGGAGGTAGAAAGCAACATGCACTTCGCAGATTAAAATGGAATAAGGTGTAGTTCTTCAACTCAAAGTGTAACTTTTATTTAGCATTAATCCGTTCTAGACTCTGTATTTAACTTGAAATGAGATCTCCATTGTAGATGACCAATGAAAAGATTTAGCGCAACTGGCCTTGTACAAGTGTGCAGCAACCTCTGACAGAGTAGATGTAAACTTTTTTAGAGAATGTGTATGTCTTCAAGAGCTTTGTGTTTTCTTTACTGAGATTAAAGTATGCTAAATTTGAATAGCCTTTCCTTGTCTGGACTTATATACTAGTCTGTAAAAACACAATGTTGCTCTGTAAGGTAACCTGGTTCTTTTATTTTGCACTTGCTCATTTTCAGTGTCAAATCAGCTTCTCTCAAGTGCTCACCCACTAACCACAGGTAACCTCATGGGATTCCTGATTTATGGAGAAAATGAGAATATCTTCTATATATGTTATAGAACATACATACAACATCTCTACTAATGCTGTATTATAACGGCGTTAAAAGATTTCATGTTTGCTTTAAGGCCAAATGGAATGACACAAAATTAAAAACTCCCTTTCAGATGTGAAAGGCAGTAATTTATTCATGACGCTTTTTAGTGCGAATATAAACAAAGGCGTCCAGACAAACCAACTTGGAGAAGACTTTATTTTTCTCCACATATCAGCCAATTGTTTTTACTGAAGAGAATGTAGATTGGGTATGGTGACAATGCTCAATTTATCATAGTCTATGAAAGGGCGTAGAGTACCATTAGCAATTTATACAGTAAGATTAGTTAGCATAATGAGATGTACAGAGAAATATAGCACCTTTAGAAAGTTATTCTGTAATCCAATCATCCAACGCAGCCTTTTAACATAACGTTTTGTGATAAATAGAGAGAATCGAACCAAGTACCTTTTAAGTTTGAAATCACAAATAAACTCAGAATGTTCTGATAGAGCTTTTGCAGAGGCAGCATCAAATGAAGAATATAACACCTCCAAGCATGTGTAAAGGGGCCTTCATAGTGGGCTTCAGCAGAATAGAAAGAATGAATTGCTGCACTTTAGGCCACTGTGGCATATCGCTTGAAGTATTTATTGCAGACATAAATATTACTATCACTTCCCAAATTTCAAATCCAGAGTCAAAGTATTAACCAAAAAATGGTATTATTGTCAAATTTATGCTACCTACTACGCCTAAGATGATGAGGTACAGCAGATTTTTAATTGCCAATAAGTGGTATGCAAGTTGTTATGTATCAGCTTAAAAAACAGTATGTTTTAGGCAAATAGCAAGTTAGAATTAGACTGGCCTGCCAGCTTAGGTGCCGGAGCACCCAAACAGCAAACTAAAATGCCAAAGGCACTACTGCTGGTATGCTGGATATGAAATAGATAAAACTTTTGCCATTAACTGCTAATGAGCCAGAATATCATATAGGCACATAATGAAATACTTGATGAATATGGCAATTAACCATGAGGGGTGTGTGATTGCCAGTAAAAGGGAAGTTTATTTTTAAACATAAAAAAACTAAAGTTGTAGAAAGGATTTTTTAATGAAAAATAAAAGAAGAAAATTGACCAACATTTTTCAGTGCAATGCAACTGATTAAAAAGTGTTTAATTGATTTGAGAACAAGCAGGGATCAGGTCCCTCAAGTTTGAACTAACCAGCGAATTATTCAGGGATGGGGACAGATAAGCTCATTCAGAACTGACATCTATAACAGATCAGGTGGTACCTGATCTGTACATTGCTACAGATCAGTTAGTACTAGATCTGAATATGGAATTTATAAGAAGAAACCTGAATGAAGGGGAATTAGGGCAAGGGAAATTTGATGGTTCAAAGCCAAAATGCATCTAAGTCAATATGACATCAGACTTATGAGAGGTTTGGGCAATGATTCAATGGGGAAAGGAATCTTTGCCCTAGATGTGTGGGACAGTTCATAAGAGCTTGGCATAGGGGAAAGCTTATTTTGTATTTGCAAAAGCACAATTTATTTGGGGATAGGGTGGCTTGAGTAGCCAGTTGAGTCTTCTACAATAATCTTAAAAATGAAATAAAGATTTGTTTGCGTAATTATAAAGAGTATTTTATTTTAAAATAGAATAATCAGATTGGAAGACATGGGCTCCAATAGTGGGCATGGTGTGGCGTTGGCGTGGATCTCAGTATCCTTCTACAGCGTGTGGACAGAAATCTGAGGGCACATGGCAATGGCGAAACTTGGCGGATGGGTTTGGAGATTGGCTCTGGCACGCTGGTACCTAGTAGAGTCATTTATGTATATCTTACTTCCCAATTTCCTTATGGGATATTGGTGCAAACCCATTCATTACATTAGACTCAGCTCAACGTTTTCTTGGTTTGGCCATGAGTGGAAGGAGGTGGATGTTCTGGAAGGGGAGGAATGGTCTGGCTGTGAGTCAATAAAGGTGGATGTTTCAGAAGGGGAGGAATGGTCTGACTGTAAGTTGAAGGAGGTGGAGGTTCTGAAAGGGGATGAATGGATCTATGGTAATCCAAGAGGTGTTGTGAGTGAAGTGCCAGATGTGGTTGGCTCAAGTGTCTGGTGGAACTGGGGATGGAGTGTACTGGGGGGTGGATAAAATGGTGCAGGCCATGGCAGATGTCAAGGAAAATCAACGGATGAGTATGGCGTGGGTGGTGGCCTGGCAGAAGCAACAGGCGGATCCACAAGGAACGCCCAGAAGAGCCGTGGACAGAGTACGCCAATGGGTGGATGAAATGGCAAATGCCCTGGCAGATTCCGAGGAAGAGCTATGGGAAGTTTGGAGTGGGCGGTGGACCACCAGAAGCAACAGGCGGATCCATGAAGAGCATTTGGTGGAGTCATGGATGGAGTTTACCAGGGGCGGGATGAAATGGCATTTGCCCAGATGGATACCGAGGAGAAGTTACAGGGATTTTTGAAAAAGGCAATGGGCCACTAGAAGCGACAGGCAGATCAGCACAGAGCACCAGATCCAGAGCTTGGAAGATGGGCGAAGGGCCAGCCGCATGTGCAAGTGAAGTAAAAAGGTGATCCAAAGGAGGAGACAACGTGGCAAATGGGAGAAGTTGGCGTGCAGTACCCTGGAATGGCCCAGGGATTCTGATCTTCACAGGGGGTGATGTAACCGATCAGGTGGTACCTGATCCATACATTGCTACAGATCAGTTAGTACTAGATCTGAATATGGAATATATAAGAAGAAACCTGAATGAAGGGGAATTAGGGTAAGGGAAATTTGACAGTCCAAAGCCAAAATGCATCTGATTCAATATGACATTAGACTTATGAGAGGTTTGGGAAATGAATCAATGGGGAATGGAATCTTTGCCCAAGATGTGTGGGACAGTTAAGAAGAGTTTGGCATAAGGGAAAGCTTTTATATTTGCAAAAGCACAATTTATTTGGGGATAGGGTGGCTTGAGTAGCCAGTTGAGTCTTCTACAATAATTTTAAAAAATGAAATAAAGATTTGTTTGCGTAATTAAAAAGAGTATTTTATTTAAAATAGAATAATCAGATTGGAAGACATGGGCTCCAATAGTGGGCATGGTGTGGCGTTGGCGTGGATCTCAGTATCCTACTACAGCGTGTGGACAGGGATCCAAGGGCACATGGAAATGGAGAAATTCGGCGGATGGGTTTAGGGATTGGCTCTGGCGGGCTGGTCCCTTAATAGAGTCAGTTATGTGGCTCTTACTTCCCAATTCCCTTATGGGATATTGGCATGAGCCTGTTCATTACAACATCAAAGAATTCAGTGGCAGGCTGAGTTGCTGTCAGTTTGACCTCAAACGCCTGAACTGAGACTTGACTACATTTTCAGTAGCTAGTGTGATGGCATCTGGCCCGATGAGCATCAGGAATCACCCAGGGCCACCCAATATATGGGCAGTCCAATTGGTTGGAATGGGTTTGGGATTCCCAACCTACCCATGCCCAGTCACTGGGCCTTTCATTCGATCAAAAGTGCTGCATTGGCTGCAACTACTTATTTGCCAGATGGAAGCTGCACATCAGGGATCATCCCTGATGATTTTGAGAGGGGTTGATTTTGACGCTTGCACTGCTGGCCAAATCAAAACTGGCAGCAATTCCAGCCAATAATCCAATCTTCATACCTTTTTGACTATGAAGATTTCAATCGTTAAGCTTGATTTCAATCATTTTCAGACTATTGAAATCAATTCGGTGATCTCAGCATAGATTTCCTCAATCCAGCTAACAGGTTTGGCTGAGGTGAGCAAAGGTACCGGGGGAGGGATTCAAAGAGGGAAGGCTGTTACCCAGCGCTTGTCTACCAAATGGGCAAGGTCACCCTGGGTGACGAGGGGTATGGCCGCCCTCTTTGGCCCTTTTTCTTGGAAATGGGAAGAGTTACCGATCTATGCACAGGGGACATTCCCTGGACTTACATTACCCTTTCTTTTCTCAAAGGAAGGGTACCACCTCTGGGAAACTGCACAAGGGCCACATTTTTATGAGCCTTGGGCAGTCTGATCGCCATTACCATTGAAATAATTTGTGGGGATGAGGAGCATCGGAGTGAGACTCATGAAACTCTTTGATAATATCCATGCAATCAGTGCAATCCTAGCCTTGACCCAACTGTTTCATAAACTGGATACCCCTTCCATGCAACAAAATACTGAACTAACCGCTGGGATTTTCAACGCCAAGATGTTTTCCACCTCAGCTTCCTTTGCCTCCTCTATTCTAATTGGTTCAGGTTCAGCGGGAATAATCCCCTTGATTGGGGACAACTGGGACACATAAAAGATGGGATGCTGTTTCCAATGAGCTGGCAATTTGAACCAGAAAGCACCATTCCTCAAGTCTTCTACCACAAGATGGGTGTCATGGAAATGGCAGAAGAAGTTTATACAGGCTTGCCAGTCAGGATGCATAGGTACCCAAAAAGCAAGCCAGAATGCCAGAGGCATTGCTGACTGAATGACTTGATATGGAGCCAGGCATTGGGAAATGATGAATTGTTGGTGTAACATAACAGTGAGTATGATCCCAATGATGAACCACAATGAGCCTACTCCTGACCCAGGGGGACTTGCTGCAGGGGGCCGGATCGCAGAGATAGTTTTGATAAGTTCATCAGCATAGGGGGTCATTTCAACCGGGGAGGCAATGAGACGGATTCTCTCTTGCAATTGGTGAACTTAAGGCCACAAGATTCCTGTGTATTGTTGCCAGAAGCTCGTGATAATGGGGTTGTAGAGCCAAAAATATCAGACTTGATGAATCCAATCGATGATGGAGGGGGCCATAGTGACCATAAGTTTGGTAGAGCCCATCCAGTATATGGACCAACAGGCCACCAGGGAAACGCCATCAGGGATGCGGTCAGAAGGAGTAATCTAATAAAAAATTGTTTGGTTTTTTAGCAAAATTTTTATTAAAAGAAAAGGAAGAAAATCAACCAACAATTTCATCAGTGCTATGCAACTGATTAGATTGTGGTCAATTGTAGTAGTGAAAAGCTGGGATTGGGACCCTCAATTTTGACCTAACCGGAGATTTATTTGGGAATGGGCAGGTTTGTTCCTTGAGAAATGACATTGAAAATTTGGCGGCAGGCTGAGTCACTGTCAGTTTGACCTCAAACGTCCTAACTGAGACTCAGATACATTTTTGACAGTTGGCATGATGGCGTTTGGCCCGATGAGCGATGGGAGTCCTCTAAGGCCACCCCACATAGGGATGGGTCCATTTGGTTGGGAATGGGTTTGGGACGCCCAACCCACCTGCGCTTGGTCGCTGGGCCATTCGTTCAGTCAGTGGCATCACATCAGCTGCAACGCCCAAATTGTCAATAGGGGACTTTAAACCCTCATTGATGGCATTAGATGCTATAGCCTACCCATCGAGGATGATCCCCAATGACTTTGGTAGAGAGGTGATTTGTTCAATCGAACCATTAATTAAATTGGAACCGTCAGGCATTCTGGCTGATAGCTCAGTCTTCATGCTTTTCCGGCCATTTGAGATCCAAGCATTGGCCAGATTGCCACTCAAATTAAATTCAAGTGATTTCAATTTGACAATCTTGGCGCAGATTTTGCTGATTCCCCATAACAGTTCTGCTGAGGTAAGTTGGGTACTGGGGGTGTGATCTGAAAAGGAAGAGCTGTTACCCAGCGCTCATCTACTATGTGAGTGAGGTTGCCCTGAGTAACAAGGGGTACCTCCATACTCTTCAGTATCTTCTTACTTGGGAATGGGAAAATGGCCTGATCAACATCCAGAGGACGTTCCCTGGGACTTACATTACCCTTTCCTTTTTCCAAAGGAAGGGCCCCACCACTGGGAAACTGCACAAGAGCCACATTCTTGTGCGCCTTGGGTAACTTGATCACCATATTTGCGCAAACTTATGGGGGGCGAGGAGCATTGGGTGGAATGTGTGGAACGTCTCAACCAAGGCCATGCAATTTGCGCAATTGCGCGCTTTGACCCAACTGTTTTCATAGGCCAGATACCCTATCCAGGCCACAAGATATTGTACAGAATATCGGGATTTCAGGATGCAAGGATTGCCTCTACCTTGGCCTCTTCCCCATTATAAATGATGATTGGTTCCAGTTCCAAAAGAATTGTACTCTTGAAGGGCGACAACTGGAAAACAGGATGTTGCTTCCAATGTGCAGGGAGCTTCAGTTGGAACGCCCCATTCCCCAGTACCTCCTACACCAAATGGGGACCTGAGCATTTAAAGCAAATCTACGGGAGGGGCTTCAATTTTCAAGTGATGGGTATCAAGCATGATGTAGGAACCCACCGTAAAATTGTGACCTGAAAGGCGCTTACAATCCACAAACTGCTTATAGTCATCCATGGCTTTAGAGAGGTGTTCCCGCACTAAGGCTTGAGTTGATCTGATGTGAGCAGCGTGATCAGTGGCAGCTTAAACCTCAGGATGCAAGCATGGCCCAATAAAAAATGAAGATTTATACCCAGCGTTGCTTCATAGGGGGAAACCCCATGAATGCATGGGTCCCATTATTGTAAGCGAATTGAGTGAGAGGAAGGTCATTTGCCCAAGTATCCTGCATGGCTGCAGCATAGTAGTGCAAGTACTGTTTAAGAACTTGATTAACCCACTTAGTTTGTCTGTCAGACTGGGGATAATACGCCGTGGAGTGACGGGGATAACTTCAGAATTGGTAGAAGTTCACTCCAAAATTGCGCGGTGAACTGGGAGCCATGGTCACTGATGATCTCCTGGGGAGACCAAACATCAAAAACACATGGTGTATGAAAAGGCGGGCAGTTTCTTCTGATGTAATTGTGGAAGTGCAAGGTATAAAAAAGGGAAACTTTGTGAAGCGATCCACCACCACCATCACCGCTGTGAACCCATTAGAACAGGGGAGTTCAATAATAAAGTCCACGGACACCAATGTCCATGGCCCCTCCGCCTGCTGTAAGGGGTGCAGGAGGCCGTTTTTACCTGAGCGATCTGATTTGGCCCTGGTGCAAGTAACACGATCAGCAATCCAGGCTGGAACCTCTTCGTCATACCTACCCAATTTAAAAGACCTCTTAATTAAATCAATGCATTTTTTGTTGCCAGGATGTCCAATCATGGGGGGATTGTGATGTGCACAGAATACCTCCAATTGGAAGGAGGAGGGAAACCAGATGCAGGACCAAAAGTAAATGAGTTTCTCCACCAAGGAGTATAGAGATTGTTTGTAACCTGGGTGAGCCAACTGCTCGACCAACTCCACGCCCTCAGGGCAAGCCATTTGACTGGCTAAAGCCTGAGCCACTAATGGGGCATTGGGAGCTAACGCGATGGAGGAAACAATGGGAGGGACAATCAACAGAATCTGAGCATCAAGGATCATGGTAATAAGGTCCAATTCCTCCAGGTGTAAGGAACAGTGGGTGGGGCTGCAACTTAGAGATCGGGAAGCACATTGAGTGCCCCTTTTACGAATTGTGTTTAAAGTTAAAACTGCACAGGTCCTGATAGGTTTAGGCTTGTCGATGTTCCAATTTTTGGGGTTTACAAAAATATCAAAGAGCATGGTGATATGTGCGGACCATAAAGTCATGTTGAGCACCCTGAAACAGATACCGCCAATGAGTTAATGCCCACACAACAGCAGCCAATTCTTTGTCATATATGGCTCAAGATTGCTCCATTTCTATGAACTTCTGGGAAAAGTAAGCGACCAGGTATTCTAAACCATCGTGCTCCTGAAGCAACACCACTCCAACTGCTACCAATGAGGCATCACATGCAACAATATACGGCTTAGTGGGATTGGCATGCTTCAAAATGGGTGGAGACATGAACACCTCATTGATTGATTCAAACGCCTGCTGGCATTCAGGCATCTAGCAAAATGGTATGTTTTTCCCTGTAAGGGGGTGGAGTGATGCGGCCAGCTGGGAAAGTGCCGGGGAAATATTTTTAGGAAAACTAGGCTTCCCAAGAAACTCCAAAGTCGTTTCTGTGTAGTTGGGTTGGCCATTCTCAGATCGCATCTAACTTGTTGGGAGGGATTGCATAGCCATCCTTGAGGATGAGGTTCCCAAGGATGGGAACCTCCTCTTTATAAAACTCACACTTGGAAGGCTTGAAGAACAAGACTGCCTTATGCAAGGCGGCCATCACTGCTTCCAAGTCAATAGCATGTTGTTTGGGAGTTGGGGAATGAACAGGATATCATCAATGTATGCAATTGCACAAGTAAACCGGAGATCACCCAGTACATTGTTGATCATCCGTTGAAATGTAGCGGGAGCATTCTTCATCCCAAAGGGCATTACACAAAAATGAAAAATGCTTTTCTTAGTTTGGATTTCGGGTAACCATTCCTGCCCTTTCATTACCCAAATTTGGTAGAAAGCGTTCACCAGATCCATCTTAGAGAACACATGGGATTTGGAGATTGCCTGGCTGATCGTCTGCTCCAGAGGCAGGGGTAGGGATCAGAAACCGTTATCTTGTTTAAATGGCTTTAATCTACGCAGGGATGAAGAGAACCATCCGCTTTTCTGGCGAAGACAATGGGGGAGGCGACAGGCTAGGTCTCCTTGAACAACTACTTTTTTTTCAGCATATTGTCCAACCAGGTATTGAGTGCAACTTCTTCCTCCGCTGTATGGGGATACAACGGGCACTTGATGTTCACCAACTCCATGGTCGGTTAAAACCCACAATTAAACCTAATGTGCGGAGGCAGGCGATTTGCCTTTTCCAATTTGAAGATTATCTGATACCACATTAAGATCTCAGGAAAATTGGCCGGAATGCCCGCAGAAATGACTAGGGAAGTAATAGAACTGGTTCCTTGTGTCTTCTTAAGGGTGTCAATCAAAGGAAATTCTCCCTCCAAATGATCATTAGCAAATGACAACGTATTAGACTCCAAGTGAACTTACCATGTTGTCAGCGCCACCACCCCACACCTAAGATCACCAGAAACACTAGGTTCGGCATGGCCAAGAATCAATTGCAGAAGCTGAACTGGTGGATTGAAAAAGGTACCGGTCAGTGAATGACATACGAGGTCTGGGAAGCAGATGAGGATACTATCACTGAGGGACCTGCATCCAGACCCAGTTCCAATTGTTGAGCCAGCTCAACACTCATGAAGTTCCCTGCAGCTCCAGTATCCACCAGGGCCTCAAAGGAAATATGATGTGAGCCAACACTAATCTTCATGGGCAATAGAAAATAAGTGAAGTTTTGTTTATTGTAAGATTCAACTGACTCTTTTGTGACTGAAGTAATTACTGGCATATCAGGGGTAAGGTCAGGGGTTTTCGCCAGAGTGAAGATTGGGAGTACAAGGGCGGGGGAAGCAACTTCCTCCATCTGGGCCATAACAGATTCATTTATAGATGACTTTGTATTGGAAACTTGGACACCAGGGTTACAACAGGATCAGTACCCAGATCTACCACTAGTTTGGAGATAGGCGCGTTGTTTGCATCTACTTTGGGTAAACCAATCATAAAATTCCCCTTCTGATAACGGGTAACATGATGGGGCAAGGCGTTGATAGTGGTCGCGGTAGCACATTTGATCTACTGATCATTGGACGGATGACAAGACCTCATGATGAGCGGAACCCAAATCCAAGCCTGATCTAAAGACTACCTGAAGCATATCAATAGGAGAGACCCGATGTGGGGGCCAGTTCACAAAAGGTAGAAGCTCAAAGAAACAGGCTGGGGGCTTCGGCCATGGCATAAATCAGTCTGAATAGGTGGTCTTGTTGTGACACAGGGGGTTTCAGGGCAGCCGACATTAAAGTCATCAGTGAGGTGGAGTCTCCTGCTTGTGAGGAAGAACGCAAAGGCCTCTCACCCAACGGCGGGCATCCCATCCACAGTGTCTAACAACATGAGCCCTTGTTGGGTATGAGATAACGCGGAAGCATTATTAAGCGCAATTGCTGTATGCATTTGCACTTTGGCAAGTGCGTCGAGAACTTGATTGGCGATCTCCAGGGAGGGGACACTTGAGCTTCCCTCCGGGCTAGTGGAAGGAGGAGAAGATGCAATCTGCGCATCTTGGGTGGATTGAAGAAGATTTCCCAAGGTAGAGCGGATACTTCTCCCAATGTTGGAAAGTGACCAAACAAACAACAAACAGCAAACTACTGATTGCACGTTCATTTGGTAGAGATTAACAACTGCGGCGCCCAGTTTGAAGAACAAGGCGGAAGTGGCTGGAAATAATGGTTGGTCGATTATGTCATGGAAATGGCAGAAGAAGTTTAGACCAGCCTGCCAGTCAGGATGCGTAAGCACCCAAAAATAAAGCCAGAATGCCAGAGGCATTGCCGACTGAATGACTTGATATGGAGCCAGGCATTGGGAAATGATGAATCATTGGTGTAACACAACAGTGAGTATGATCCCAACGATGAACCAAAATGAGCCCACTCCCAACCCAGGGGCCTTACTGCAGGGGTGGGATCACAGAGATAGTTTTGATGAGTTCATTGGCATAGGGGGTCATTGCAACTGGGGAGGCAAAGAGATGGATTCTCTCTTGCAATTGGTGGGCAAAAGGCCACAAGGTTCCCATATACTGTTGTCAGGAGTTCATGAGAATGGGGTTGTAGAGCCAAAAATATCAGACTTGCTGAATCCAATCGCTGATGGAGGGGGCCATAGTGACCATAAGTACTAGTAGAGCCCATCCAGTATACGGAATGACAGGCCACCAGGGAAACGCCATCAAGGATGTGGTCAGAAGGAGTAATCTAATAAAAAATTGTTTGGTTTTTTGAAAAATTTTTATTGAAGGAAAAGGAAGAAAATCTACCAGCAATTTTCTTAGTGCTATGCAACTGATTAAATAGTGGTTGATTGGGGTAGTGACAAGCTGGGATTGGGACCCTCAATTTTGACCTAACCAACAAATTTTTTAGGAATGGACAGGTTTGTTCCTTAAGAACTGACATCAAAAAATTTGGCGACAGGTCGAGTTGCTGTCAGTTTAACCTCAAACATCCTAACTGAGACTCAGCTACATTTCTGGCAGTTGGTGTGATGGCATTTGGCCCGACGAGTGACAGGAATCCCCCAAGGCCACCCCACATAGGGGAGGGTCCATTTGGTTAGGAATGGGTTCAGGACACCCAACCTGCCCGCGCTTGTCTGCCAGGCCATTTGTTTGGTCAGTGGCATCACATCAGCTGCAACACCTGAATTGTCAACAGGGGACTTTGAACCCTCATTGATGGTGTCCGATGCTATAGCCTGCCAGTTGAGGATGATCCCAATGACTTTGGTAGAGAGGTGATTTGTACAATTGACCCATTAATTGAATTGGAACCATTGGGCATTCCAGCTGATAGCTCAGTCTTCATGCTTTTCCAGCCATTTGAGATCTGAGCATCAGACAGATTAACACTCAAATTAAATTTAATTGAGTTCAAGTCGACAAACTTGATGCAGATTTCGCTAATTCCCCATAACAGTTCTGCTGAGGTTAGTGTGGGTACTAGGGGTGTGATCTGAAGTGGAAGAGCTGTTACCCAGCGCTCATCTACTATGTGAGTGAGGTCTCCCTTGTAATGAGGGGTACCGCCATTCTCTTTGGTGTCTTCTTACTCTATAATGAGAAAATGGCCCAATCAACAGCCAGAGGATGTTCCCGGGACTTACAATGGGGACCTGAACGCTTGCTTACAAACTTCTGGGAAGGCAACTGCATCTGCAGATGGCGAGTATCTAACATTACATGTGAGCCCACCACAATATTGTTTCCAGGAAGTCGTTTTTCATCTGCACACCGTCTATAATTGTTGATAGCCTTTTTGAGATGCTCCTGCACCAAGGAATGGGTAGACTGAATATGCTCAACGTGATCCATGTCAGCTGAACCTCTGGACGCAGACAGGGACTGACCAAGAAAGAGGGGTTATAACCCAACATCACTTCATAGGGAGAAAATCCTGTAGAAGCGTGAGTATCATTATTAAAGGCGAATTTAGTGAAAGGAATATCATCAGCCCAGGTAGCTTGGGTGGCTGATGCATAACAATGCAATACTGTTTCAAAATTTGGTTAACCCACTCAGTTTGTCCGTCAGACTTGGGATGGTATGCGGTGGAATGGCAGGGGGTGATTTTTAAAATGGTTAAAATCTCAATCCAAAACTGCGCTGTAAATTGGGGTCCACGGTCACTGATAATCTCCTGCGGAAGACAAAACATAGAGAGCACATGGCATACAAAAAGATGAGCAGTTTCTTCTGACTTGATTGCGGAAGCACAGGGAATAAATATGGAAAATTTGCTGAAGTGATAGACCACCACCATCACCACTGTAAACCCCTTAGAACAGGGGAGTTTGACAATAAAGTACATGGACCCTGATGTCTATGGACCCTCCGCCTGTTGTAAGGGATGTAGGAGGCCATTTCTTCCCAAGAAAACTGACTTAGCTTGAGCACAGTTGACACAATCAGCGAAGCCAGGCTGGGACAACCTTAGTAAACCTACCCAGTTATAAGTCCATTTGATCAATTCGATACATTTCTTATTGCCTGGATGGATGATTGTGGGAGGGTCGTGATGCGCTCAAAACACCTCAGCTCTAAGGGAAGGAGGAACTCAAATCTGCGACATAAAATAAACGAGCTCCTCACCAAGGAATACGGGGAAAAGTTTGTGGGTTTAAAGAGATAATTGATTGAGTAACTCCACTCCTTTGGGTCAGGACATCTGAGATACCAAAACCCATGAAATGAGCAGAGCATCCGGAACCAAATCTACTGAGGTGACCATAGGTGGTACAATAGATAAGATTTGGGTGGAGGGGATCACAGTAACCTAATCCACTTCCTCTGAGTCCATGGGTCAGTGGGCTGGGTTGCAGGTAAGGAAGTTGGGAAGCACATTCAATGCACCTTTCAAGAATACATATTTAAAATTAAAAACTGCATAATACCAATAGGTATGAGCCTGTCTGAGTGCCAATTTTTGAGGTTTCTGAATATAAAAGGGCTTGGTGGTCCATACGCACAGTTAACTCATGCTGAGGACCCTGCAACGGGTGCCACTAATGAGTCAATGCCATGCAACAGCTGCAATTCTTTATCATAAATGGCTCATGATTGCTCAGTTGAAGCAAATTTCCATAAAAATTAAGCAACTTAATGTTCTAAGCCATCATGCTCTTGGAGCAGAACTGCCCCAACTGCTACTGCTAAAGCAACAAGTGACAATATACTGTTTGGAGGGGTCTGTGTGTTTTAATATAGGGGGTGTGGGAATTTATATGACCACATTATCCAGCTTGCAAATTATCTAAGCTTCAATTCTTTTAAGATAATTGGTTCATTTATTTAATTTAGCTTATTGATTAAGCTTTGAGATGTTGATATATCATTCCTTCTCTTAGTGATAATCACCAATTAAATGGTTAATTATAATTCTAATAGGATAACATCTGATGATAATTACGGTTACAATTTCATTGGGGATTGTTGCTAACAATTTAGAGAAAAGTAAATTGACTCAGAATGGGTAATTACTCATGGGAAATCATTGGGTTTTTGTAGCTGACATGTGGGCTGATACAAATAGCAATTTTTATGCTATTCCTCATGAATACCAGCTAAAATATTTCCTGAAATTAGACCAATTCTCTTTTCTGTCAGCTAGGCATTCTGAGACCATCACAGATATCCCTTTTCATCTGCTAGGCATTCCAAGACCATCGTGGATATCCCTTTTCATCAGCTAGGCATGCTGAGAATATCGAGGTTAACACAAATACCCCTAACACATGTCCTTTACCATTTTACCCTATATATTCCCTCACTTTAATATTAATAAACACCTTAGTACTGTGAATACTTTATTGGATTCAATTGTGGATTATTTACTTCAAAGTGAAGTTGTGAAGAAGTCTTCCTGTCTAATTGTCAATGCCAGAGTGAGGCCAAAGTCACTTAAATCCTTATATATTGCCAGAGTGAGACTGAAGTCACTTGAACCTTTATACTGCCAGAGTAGGGCCAAAGCTACACAATTATCCAAACTTGACTAGGCTAATTGTCTTCATACAGTTAGCAAACTATTGTTTATTTCCAGATTCAGTAGCTAAGCGAACCTGTGCACCAGTGAAAACCCCTCAGTTTTTACATGGGTGCTCGCTATAGGGGTTGAGTCGAGCTTACAAGAAAATAATAATGCTGAATTATCTAACTAATATGGAGCATCAAAGTAACGAGGAAGCAGGATCATCAGCATCCAAAAGAGGAAAAATCCAATTAGAGGTGGGTATGCAGGTGGATCCCCAATAATTCTATCTATCAACGATTAAAGTAAATGAGAACGCTGTAACAATTTACAAACCACCTTTGGAGAGAATCTGAGAAAATATACCCAGTATCAGCGATTTCCTAATGAGAGGATTCCAAATTTTGCTTACTGATACTTTAGACCAAAGCTGTGGATTTTTCCATCACACTACCAATCAGGAAGAGCAAAGACGACACTTCAAAAACTTTTTATGAACAATTCAATGTTAATAGGATATTTGCGGAGCATTGGTAATATCTGTGATTATTGTATCAAATATGTACAGCCAACTACCCAAAACATGAGAGCCATCCAAGTATGGCAGCAGGAAGTGATCATCGATCTTGTTGAGTATACCAAAAAAACAGCGTACAACAGCAGGCATTAATGTGACAATTAGACATCAGGTTTCAGAAGATTCATGCTGGTTTGGATTCCTCATCACAGTGTGTCCAACAATCAAATACCAAATTTAAGCATCTGGTGGCTGAGCTGAAATCAAAACTTACTGGGATAGTTGAAGAGTTCATCAACCAAATTGGGTTTAATTACTGATGGAAACAAAATGTGGATAAGCACTGAAGATTAGCTGAATCAAAATTCTCTGGTTTGATTTAAGCTCAGTAGGCAGCTGTGCCAATAGCTGCAGCCAACACTGAAACTCACATGGTCATGCTCGATTTAGTCAAAGGAAGACAGGAAAATTAAGAGTACCATTGATGAGATAGAAAGAAAAATTGAATGACTCAACAAAGAGATGAGAACCAAAATTGATAAGCTTCACACGGAGATAGAGATTGTCAACTAGAACGCATTAGAATTGGGAACTCAATCCAAATTAGATTTGTTGAAACTCAGAGTCATTATATTAGATGATGAAATGTCCAAATATTAAAAAGAGAACTGTGAATTTTATGAGCATTTATTCCATGTTTAAACCTGAGAGGGCAAGTTGCAGAAAGAAGTCAAAACCCTGAAATTGACTTTAAAAGAGTAAATTGATAAAAATCGTCAACTTTTGGAAAATGACTGAAAACGCTTGGCTTGGGAAGATAAAATCTTGAGACAATTGGATGACATCAAAAACTCTAATTATACTTGTTCACGGGTGAGTGCCATAAGGCGAATTTATTCAAGAAGGAATTGGCATCCATTGAAGCAGAGAGTATCGCTGACAGTACTATTCAATCTGTTTGAGAAATGCCCCAACTATTGCGGAACTTCATGAAGTAATACCCAAAACAACTCCAGCATCTGCTCAAATCCCAATTAGAAGTGCTGGCTCAAAATTTGTTGAAGATTTCAAGAGTACTCCGAAGTTGCCAACTTTCCATCATGATAATGCGCCTGCCTTCTTCCAGTTATTTTAAATGATGATCTATGGTTATAGTAATTGACAAAAAGCTGTCACTGTCATTAATTGTCTCGATACTTCATGCCAAAACCTAGTTTTGCCTTACCTTCATAGGGAGAACTGGAGTTGCAAGGAAGCAAAGGAGGTGATTCTGTCTGAATTCAGTAGTCAAGATAAGATGGCAGCTCAGAAACAAGAATTCATGAACATTCAATTTAAGAAGGACAACAGTGGGTGCATTTTCCAATCGTTTTTATGAGGAAACTCAGATCCTCAATGGGGCCAATATGAAAGACTGATTTGATGGGAGAATTGCGATGCAGAACACATTGCTCCCTCATAGAGAATTGCACCATATGATGTCATCCACTTTGACCAGTAAATACACCATTGCTCAATTGGTAGAACACCTAAAGGTGATATCAGCAACATTTGACGCACCAAATCAGACATACAAGCTTAATAACCAGTCAAACAATAATAAGGGACCATGAAGATTACCCAACAAGTCCAGAGATTACAACAATTGTGGGAATCAAGATAAACAGAATGAAGGATCTAAACCATTCAAGCCTTGATTAACTTGCAATAAGTGTGGACAGCCTGGGCATTTCGCCAATAACTGTGGACAACGCAAACCAAAGGATCATGTTAACTTAGTCTAGCATAATGATAAACAGGAAACTCCCAATGGGCAGGGAAAAGACCATGCGGTCTAGATGTGGAACAGTCTAGAACCGCAGTTAACTAAGTCCCCCAGATAAATCAGATGGTTTGGACAAGTCAGATCTATTTGCGGATGAGCCTGAATTATATCCCCTTCATCAGATTGTGTGCCAAGATGTAAACGCAATAATGAGATCGAAATCAAAGATGATTGTCCCCAAAACTGTAGAAGTAGCTCGCCTGTATGCCTGACAAATAGTGGAGAAAGTCTAAAATGCTGAAGATGAAACCAATTTAATTGAATGCCAAGTTAGATGAAGTCTATGTATTGATTCCAATTGGTACAATTTGAGAAACGTTCCCCAATATATCAGCTCAGTTAATTCATGCCCTGGATTCAACCAATGAATCTGTCATACATGCAGTAAACAATAGCTTATCTTATTTTTCCAAGTGCATGTATACAGATATTTTGGTTAACCAAATCCCTGTCAGAGTAATAATTGACAGTGGAGCGCCAATCAATATAGTATCGACCAAATTAGTAAACAAATTAAAGGCCAAACCGGATTTGGAGCACCAGAAGCAGTATGGGATGGCAGGCCCTGACTCTACAACTTCCTGTGGGGCTTATACCGCTCTACCGCTATGGTTTGGATCCTTGATCATATAGGCATCAGAGATTGTTCTAGAAAAAAGAATTATGACATACTCATTGGCACAGACTTCATGTGGAAGTATGGGGTCAAATGTGACTTTGAAGAAGACACTTTGATGATTCTGGGGCAAACGTTGCTGCTGGTCTATCAACGCGAGGGGAAAGCGCCCCTCAGTAGACGGAATAATTTCATTAATTTAGTCTATAAGGATGGAATACTACTATCAGTTACAAATTTAGTCAGAAGAAAAGCCCAAAGATTACTTAGATATGTGAATGAGAATCGTGGGATCCCAATCCACTCTAAGGAAGATTTTATAATTAAACCAGGAATGCAGCAAATTGTGGAGACCATAATGACTTTGGAGATCCCGGAGCAGTTATATTCATAAATTGAAGCTCCTTGGCAACAATCGAGGATTGAACCTTGGGTAGCCCCAAGAATTTTAATCCCTGGTCATGAGGAGATTCAGGTTCTTTTAGACAATCTGGAAAATCTCTAATAAAGGTCAAACGACACCAGGTGGTCATATTCGCCCATCTAAAACCAGTATCAGAGATTCATTCCTTACACAAATTTGGTGATTTGGACGAATTGTGACTTCTAAAAAAAGGATGGGAATATCCATATGCTAATAAAATGAGATTTGTTAGCCGGATTAATGGAGGGCCAGAAAGATGAAGTTCTGACCTTAATTAAGAAATACCAAGTTATTTTCGTGAAGGATGACCATGACCTTGGGTGTACAAAGGATGTTTTACATCGAGTCAATACTGGGGATAATGAGCCAATTTGATTGAGGTCTATTTGACAGTCCAGGGAAGCAGAGGCAGTTGTTGCTGAGGAAATTGTAAAACTCTTAGAGCATGGAATGCTTGTACCGTCATCCAGCCCATGGGCAAGCCCTATATTAATAGTTAAGAAGAAAGACGGTTTGAATCAAGTCATAACAGATTACTGTTAGTTAAATAAAATCACAAAAAAGGACTTGTACCCCCTGCCTAGGATTGATGACGCGCTGGATTGGTAAGGAGGAGCTAAGTTTTTCTCCAACATAGATTCAATATCCGAATATTGGAAGATTGAAATGCCCCCAGAAGACCAAGAGAAGTGTGCTATTATCACAGCACAGGGGTTATATCAGCTGATGAGGATGCCTCAAGGCTTATGTAACGCCCCCGCGACATTTCAATGGGCTATGGACACAATTTTGTCAGATTTAAAGCTGTCCTGTGTCCTGGTCTATCTGGACAACATTAATCAATTCAACTGAACATTTACTTTTCACTTATAACATCTTGAGGAAGTATTCAAGCAACTGGCTTTGTAGAATCTCAAAATCAAGCCAAGAAAATGCCATTTCTTTAAGGAGAAATTAGAATACTTAGGATTCATAATTAACGCTGAGGGACTTAAGCCCCAAGTCCAAAAGATCAAAGCGATTAATTGAATGTCAGTCCCTAAGAGCATATGCAATATTTAAGTATTCCTCAGAATGGTCATCTCAAATCGCCAATTCATTAAGGATTTCGCAAAAATATCTGAGCCACTTTTCCAACTATTGAAAGATCTGAATAAGGGATTTTCCTGGAATGATGAGGCTCAACTTGCATTCAATGAATTAAGGAAATATTTGATGACAAGTCTAATTTTAAAATACCTGAATTTTAAGAAGCCATTCATTATTAAATTGGATGCATCGCTGATGGCACTAGGAGCCATTCTTAGCCAAGTGGATGACAAGGGGGATGAACACCCCGTGGCATATGTCAGCCAAACACTGTCAATTTCTGAGAGGAACTATATGGTTATGGAGCAAGAATGTCTTACAGTTATCTATGCATGCAAGCAGTTTTGAATCTATATCCACAGAACACACTTCAAAGTCGTGACTGACCACGCCTCTCCCCAATGGCTTCATAACCTTAAAAAGCCAGAAGGGAGATTGGCACAATGGGCTTTAAAGTTACAGGCCTATGACTTTGAGATAGAACATCGGGTGGGAGATAAGAATCAGAACACTGATGGTCTGTCTAGGTTGGCAACCGTTCTTGCTGTGCAAGATTGTGCTGATGACCTATTTGAGAAAATGATCCATAGGGAATTGCAGGAAGAGCCAATCAAAATTCAAAAAGTGTTAAAGAAGGCAATGGAAAATACTGAGCTCATTAATGGACAATTATTTAAGATAACAGATGAAAAGAGGCTTTTATTTCCAAAACCACTGGAATGCACTGAGATAATTCGGGCCACCCACAAAGTCATTGGACATGGGTGGTTAAAGAAGATGCTTGAACATATCCGGCAATACTACTATTGGGAGTCCCTGAGTTAAGATGTTGCCAATTATATCACCTGTTGCATGGAATGTCAGATCCATAAGCCCCATTAGAACGTGAATAATTACCAATTAGTGAAGCCAGGGTTTGCATGGCACATGGTTTAAATTGACATTATGGGGCCACTAGGTGCGAGTACAGGTGGGATACATTACATAATAGTAGTGATTGACCACCTTATGAGATGGAACAAAACCCAAGCCTTGAGTCAAGTAGATGCCCTAAGTACCACCAAATTCATCCTGGAGCATGTGGTATACCAACATGGGTGTACCCAAGTGTTGCTAAGCAACAACGGGACTAATTTTACCTCGTTCATAATTTCATGCTTGAATGAACTAATGGGAATTAAGGGGGTGGTGTCTGTGCCCTATCAGCCTGAAATGAACGGAGTTGTGAAACAAGTCAATGGGATACTTGCCACTATGCTAAGGAAGCTGATCATGAGTAAAGCATCATCTTGGGCATCTTATTTAAGTTCAGTAAGGTTTGCATATAATATCAGTTTCCATTTAATGATGGGAAAATTGCCGTTCAAATTATTGAACGGTCGTAGAGCAGCATTGCTGCCAATTCTCTATTCAGCAGTGGAGCGACTCTGGGGATATGTGCGGATAAATACCTACGTCAACTTGCAAACCTAATAGTGGATCTTTAATCTCAAGCTTGTGATACAATGATCAAGAGAAGGATTCAGGCCAGAAAAGCCAATGATAAGAGTCAATCCATTCTTAGGGAATTTACCTTTGAGATCAAGTAGCCTATTGTGATACACATAGGTTTGGTCGCTAAAATAAGATAGATGCATTATGGTCATGACCATTTGAAGTTATTGCAAAATATGGCAAATGATGCCTACATAATCAAAAATATATCCAATGGTCATATGTTTAATAGAGTACATAGCAAATTTCTTAAAAAATGGTATTTAAAAATAAATAAATATATGAAAAAAGTTTAAAAATATTAGAAAAGAGAGAAAAAATAGAAAAGAAAAAAAGAAGTTTTTTTATTTTTATTTTTATGCCTCAGGTTGTGAATTGTGAGCTCTTCTTTGACGCCTCTGGTGGGAGGGAGGTTGGATGATGATGTTGTGAATGAGGTCGCTGAAGTCAATCTGAGATTGGATACTTGCAAGGGATAGAGCAAGCCTAAACAATGTTCTTTGAACTTGAGGTGGATTCTGTGAGTATGCAAAGATGTGAAGAGTAATGTGGACGTCAAGTTCAGCAAGTTGGGAAACCCTGGATCAGGGAGGAAAACAGCAATGCAAGAATATGCAATCTGCAAATAAGTCCATGTAATCTCTATATGGCACAGGCGCCGGAAGCTGTGTCCAGAGTGCTTGATGATGGGCTTTGTCAAGAACACTTGGCATATGAGAAAACAGCAAATAAGGGAAATGTGCAGGTGGCTGCTGAACCATACCACCAATTATCACCAATAATGGAAGATATTGCTGTATAGTCCCAGTTGCGAAGTAATCATGCAGGCAGTGAACAGCGTCTTGAAGGCGGCGGCTGCAGGCCTCCTGAAACTGGAAGGGAAAGGAAAGGTGAAAATTTAGCGATGTGGGGAGTGAAGTAGCCTATGTGCGAAGTATTTGCCCTGAAAATCGGAGTCTAAAGGAGGCAGAATCCTGATCAAGTAAACTATCAAGGTCATGAGGCGTAAAAGAGATATTAAGTGCCTCAGTCAATTTACCAAAGTTCATGGTATGGAAGTTCAATGTGCTCATTGTTACCAATTGTCAATTTGGTAGATAAAATAGCCAGTTGATAATATTGGCCAATTTGAAAAAAGGAACTCAGGAAGAAGATCTGACTCGACTAGGAAAGATTGATCTAAGTTGGGAGAAATCACTTTGTTAGGCTCAAAGGAAATTATTGGATTTAAAACAATGGGAGCCAAATCCAGTAATGCCTCGATTTTGAGCTTGGTGACAAGAGAACAAGGAATAAATGAATAAGAATTTAATGATGAAAGAGCCAACCCTGTCCCCTCTTCAGAAATTGGCACCGTTACAGGAAGAGCAGAAGAGGGGATTGTGAATCAAGTTGACTTGGGGGGCTAGATCTAGCTGGACCAGAAAGGTTACCTCTTTGGCAGTTTATAACATCACTCAAAATGGGAGGCGTCCGCTTTGTTCAGACTAGATAAGATTCATTCATAGAAGGAATTATTTGATAAAGACATTTTTTAGCTGATAATCTGGTCAAGCGGGGGATGTGTGGGAATTAATATGACCACATTATCCAGCTTGCGAATTATCTAAGCTTCAATTAATTTAATATAATTGGTTCATTTATTTAATTTAGCTTATTGATCAAGCTTTGAGATGTTGATTAATTATTCTGTCTCTTTTGTAATATCTTATTAAATGGTTAATCGTAATTCTCATAGGATCATATTCAATGATAATTATGGTTGCAATTTCATTGGGGATTGTTGCTGACAATTTGGAGATGAGTAAATCGACTCAAAATGGGTAATTACTCATGGGATAATCGTTGGGTTTGGTAGCCAACATGTGGGCTGATATGAATAGCAATTTAATTAGCTACATCTCATGAATATCAGCTGGAATATTTCCTGAAATCGAACCAATGTTTATTTTCTGTCAGCTAGGCATGCTGAGACCATCACAGATATCCCTTTTCGTCTGCTAGGCGTGCCAAGACCATCGTGGATATCCCTTTTCATCAGCTAGGTGTGCCAAGAATATCGTGGTTACCACAAATACCCCTAACACATGTCCTTCACCATTTTACCCTATATATTCCCTCACTTTAATATTAATAAAAACCTTAGTACTGTTTATACTTTTTTGGATTCAATTGTTTATTGTTTACTTCAAAGTGAAGTTGTGAAGAAGTCTTCCTGTCTAATTGTCAATGCCAGAGTGAGGCCAAAGTCACTTAAATCCTTATATATTGCCAGAGTGAGGCCAAAATTATTTGAACCTTTATATTGCCAGAGTATGCCGAAGCTACCAATTCATCCAAACTCAACTAGGCTAATTGTCTTCATATAATTAGCAAATTCGTGTTTATTACCAGAGTCAGTAGTTAAGCGAACCTGTGCACCAGTGAAAAACCCGCAATTTTTTCAGGGAGTGATAAGAATAAATCTTTAATTGACTTGAACTCCTGCTGGCAAAAGGAGGTCCAGTGGAAAGGCACATTCTTACCCGCGAGGGGATGGAGCAGAGCAGCCAACTGGGAAAAGGGCAGGGAAAATTTCTTAAGAAAATAATGGTACCCAAGAAACTCTATAATTGTTTCTGGGTTGTTGGAGTCAGCCACTCACGGATGGCATCTAACTTGTTGGGTAAAATTGCATAACCACCTTTTAAGACCAGGTTCCTGAGAATGGTAACTTCACCTTTATAAAACTTGCATTTTGAAGGCTTGACAAACAGGCCCACTTTGTGCAAAGCAGCCATGACCACTTCTAAGTCTTTAGAATGTTGTTCAGGAGTTGGGGAATGAACTAGGATATCATTAATGTATGTGACTGCGCAAAGTAAACTGGAGGTCTCCCAGCACACTATTGATCATTTGTTGAAAGGTAGCTGGCGTGTTTTTCAGCCATAAGGGCATTACGTGGAACTGAAAGATACCTCGTTTGGTACAAATAGCAGTAAGCATTATTGACCTTACATTACCCTTATTTGGTTAAAGGCATTGACAAGATCAAGTTAGGGGAACACACGAGACTTTGCAATCACTTGGCTGATAGTCTGCTCAAGGGGTAAAGGGTATGGATCTCTCACTGTAGTTTTATTTAGGTGGCCATAATCCATGCAGGGGTGGAGAGAACCATCGGCCTTCTTGGAAAAAACAAGCGGTGGAAGCAATTGCAGATGCCTCAAAAACAACCAACTTTATTGAGCATATAGTATAGCCAGGTGTTAAGAGCAACCTCCTCCTCTGTCATGTGTGAATATAAAGGGCAGTTGATGCTCACCAGCTGTACCGTTGTTCAGAATCCTAAGTCAAAATTGGTGTGAGAGGGAAGAAGTCCACCTTCACAGAATCGAAGATACTTTGATAGCACATCAATTCATTGGGAAAATAGGCTGGAATGCCTGAAGGGGAAACGAGGGAAGTAATGGAGCTGTGACCTTGGGTTTTATTAAGGGTATTGACTAAGGGAAATTCTCCCTCCGTTTGATTTTTGGTAAATGACAACATATTTGACTCCAGATTTTATTAAAGTGTTACTGGCACCACCATCCAACCCCTAAGATAACAAGAAATACCAAGTTCAGCATTGCTGAAAACCAATCTCAGAAGCTGAACTGATGTACCAAGAATGAAACTGGCCAGAGAAATAGGTATGAGGTCTGGGAGGCTGAAGAAGCAACCATCATTGAAGGACTTACATCCAGGTCAAGCTCCAATTAATGTGCTAGTTCAAGTCTCAACAAAGTTGGACATGGCTGCGGTACCCACCAAAGCCTCAAAGGAAACGTGATGGGACCCAACACTAATCTTCATGCGTAGTAAAAAGTAAGCGTAGTTCTCTTTATTGGTAGTTGTGGTTAAATCCAATGATACTGAAGAGATGGTAGTGGAGTCAGGGGAAAACGCTAGGTTCATAGGGGGAGTAAGCCCATTATAAGTCAGATTGTCAGAACATAATAATTTGGGCACAATAGCTTCAGCAACTTTGGGGGGTGGATTGGACATTTTGAGTGGATCAAGGTGTCATGGCCAGGGTAAATTTTCTTCACAACCTGGTTCAGCTGAAAAGAAGGGACCATTACTACGCCAATATCTACAAGAAAGGCGGAAATGGTTAGGAAAAAGGTTGGCCAATTATGTCAGGATAACAGCAAGTTAGAATTAGACCAGCCTGATAATCTAGGTGCTGGAGCATTCAAACGGCAAACCAGAATGCCAAAGGCACTGCTGATGTTATGACAGATATGAAACTAGAGATAAGTTTTGACATTAACTGCCAATGAGCCAGAATCTCATATAGGCACATAATAAAATACCAGATGAATATGGCCATTAACCCTGAAGGGTATGAGAGTGCCAGTATAAGGGCGGTTTATTTTTAGAAATAAAAAACTAAAGTTGGGGAAAGGATTTTTTTAATGGAAAATAGAAGAAGAAAAATGATCAGCAATTTTCTCAGTGCAATGCAACTGATTAAATTGTGGTCAATTGATATGGGAACAAGCAGGGATCAGGTCCCTCAAGTTTGACCTAACCAGCGAATTATTCAGGGAAGGGGACATATAGGCTCATACAGAACTGACATCAAAGAATTTGGGAGCAGGCTGAGTCACCATTTGGTTCAACCTCGTGTGCCCAAACCAGGACTCAACTGTGCTTCCGGTGCTTAGCACATCAGCATCTGGCTTGACAAGCAGCGGGAATCCCCCAGGGCCACCCAACGTATGTGCAGTCCCAATTGTTGGGATTGGGTTTGGGATGCCAAACCTGTCCATGCCCAGTCGCTGGGCCATTCATTCAGTCAAAAGCGCTGAATCAACTGTAACTCCTGATTTTCCAGATGTGAGCTGCATGTTGGGGATCATCCCCAATAATTTTGAGAGGGGGTTGATTTTGACAATTGCACTGATGGCCAAATTAAAACTGCCAGCGATTCCAGCCAATAATCCAACCTTCATAACTTTTTGACTATGCGGATTGTGATTGTCAAACTTGATTTCCATTGGTTTCAGACTGATCAACTTCAATTCAGCAATCTTGGCACAGATTTCCTTAATCTGACTAATGAGTTCAGCTGAAGTGAGCAAAGGTATCAGGGGAGGGATCCGAAGAGGGAAGGTTGTTACCAGTGCTCGTCTACCATGTGGGTGAGGCACCCTGTTTGACGAGGGGTACAGCCACCCTCTTCAGCCCCTTTTGCTTGGAAATGTGAAGAGCGACTGATCTATGCACATGGGACGTTCCCCTGGACTTACAATAAGACCTGAACTTTAAATTGTAAATTTCTGTCAAGCCAGCTCTAACCATACCCCTGGTAAGTAGTACAACTCAATTTAGTTAGCTAGATCTTTATAAAGTTTTTCAGAGGCACTACTGTCAGAATTTTAACCAGATGGAATCCTCCATTGATTTATTGTTATTTGGGATAAAAAAGCCAATCGCAGCAGAATGGCTCATTGACTAAATTTTGTAGTATTAGATATAATTGCTGGCTAGTTGCCCCCCAGTTGGGTTGAGCCAAAATTAGTATTCCGCCGAGTTAGAAAGTTAGGTTTAGCGGGCCAATCAGTGGCCCCAAATTAGTATAAGAATAACTGGTGACTATTAGTCAAGGATGATTCAATTGGTATCTGTTGATGGAATCTTTGTTTGATGCCAACTTCCATTCATGGATCATTGTGGTCATTTCTGGCAAAAAGCCAATGTATTCACTACTAATCATCCATCTATGATTGCACTGCCTGTACTAATAATTTGATGTTGGTGGATCTGACAATTACAAGTTTGAGGTAGCTGAGGTCGTTTCTGGAATCTCATATTTATTACATTAACTATTCTTTGAATAAGGAGATTTTAATTAATCAACTAGAAGAGTTGAAATGTTCCATCAGCAAGATGCTGAGATATTATGATTCAAAACAAGCGATTGAAAAGGTTTCCAATTCATATTAATCACTCAAAGGATGAATCCAAATTTGACGTTTATTATAATAATCAGTTATATGGCTCACCGGCGACTTAAGGCTGAGGATGAGTCAAAACTGATAATTTGGATATTGGGAAGGACGGGATGAGAGAGTTGATGTCAGGGAAGAGAGTAGCTCTGTGGAAGGCTGAAAGAGTGGTTGGCTGATAGAACTAGTGGAAAGCCAATAGGTTGGCGGTGGGTGCAGTAGCCCTTTTGTAAATATTATAAATACCTGGCGTTTCCCGTTCATTAAATATCTCCCTTTGCCCAATCTACCTTTTAATTTAGTTTATATTTATTATTGTTGGTTATAGTTGTGCTGAGGGATCCCCAAATGGCGCATGTGACACAACAAGGAATCTGCTGGTGCTTCTGGCCCCATCACCTAAGGCGAAATGGCAAGGGATGATCAGTCTTCATACTGGTTGTCCTGCCGACTAGCAGAGCCCACATTCGATCTTCTGAAAACTACTATCAAATAAATAATTTTCCTAACTTTATTAAATGAAAAAAAGCAGCGGTGAGAAAAAAAAATTCGAGATATACTCTATATCAATATAGATACCACAAAAAATCACCAGGAGTATCCATTTTTGGTATGAGAGCCAACAGTATAATCATTTTTATCAAAAAAGACTATGGGAGATTTTTCTACTTTGGTAACAGAAGAGATATATTCCACAACATTCTCAGCAGGGGCATACCTACCATCATTATTTAATATTAAATCTTTTTCTAGAGCCTGAGTTCAAAGAATCCTAGTGAATCCAGGTGAAGGTTTTCTATAAAGATATGTTATAATGAGATTGGTCATAGGCTAGTCCTCAAGAGCTTAGGAATGGCTTGATTTAATAATATTGTTAAAACGGTTTTTTCTGTTCCAATGATAAGTTCTCGTATATGATTGCCAGATGGACATAACAATATTTTTTATTGGAAAGACTCTCTTTAGGTTAAAGTATGCTTTATTCTATGGAAAGGCGTTCTGGAGAGAAACTTACATCATATATCATTTATATAGCCAGCGCTAGGCCCCTACCAGCCCTCTGGTTCCACCAAAAACGCATCTCAGCATAAGCCTCCTCAATTTTTCAGGGATAATGTGATGTGTCTGGGGCTGTTTCAATAAGGGGTCCCTGCAGGTGAAAAATCCGCAGCTAAATTAAGAGATCTCACATCTTTTGAGGCGGTTAAATAGCTAGGACTGCAAAATTCTATGATTAGTTAGAAGATAAACTTCTTCCATAGCAAAGTGTTTATTTCTTGCATATACCCAATTAAATAAGAAATGATGTATTAGCAATGTTATACACAGGCATGGCCTAGACCCAACCACGGAAAACACATAAATTAGACACCAGAGGGCATCTCACTTAAATGAGGTCAAAGATCTCGTCAACTGTTTGTAAAGAAGAAGGAGCTGGGTGCCAAGCTTCAAGAAGGAGTTCTAAACCTTCTATCAACTTCCAAAACTTTGGCTGACTTCTGGGGACTATAGATACCCAGTCAGCCGCACTGAGTGTTAGGTGACACATTAAGTCATTGCCATGAGGGACAAATAAGAGTTATGTATAAAAGTACTGATAGAAACTTCAGAAGAAATAGAAGCTTTAAGCAACTAATTTTAGGTTATCACAATGGTTTTTACCTTGAATGATTAAAGCAGGGCCAAGATAGGAAAAAAACAATAAAGTGCAGGCATGAAAGGTAGGAAAGACCACATATGATATTACATCAATTATTCAACATCTCAAATAAATAAAATGAGCAAAAACAATGGTGAATAGCATAAAGGCTATTACAAACGTCCAAAGCACCCAGTTCACGCCATGAGAGATCCCTACAAGGGTATGGTTCATGCAATGAAAATAAAAGTGTTTTTTGCCTATTGTAAAAAAGTATCTACACTCTTTGGTTCCAAAGAGGTAATGAATAATACCCACCCAGATACTCAGGGAACTTACTATAAACTTTAATGAAACAGGACTCCATAGGAGTTGTAAAAAACAAATGGACTGTTGCAAATTTTTCAATCTGCAACATTAGGAACTCTACTATTGTGCCAGGCCAACAGTATGGATACTGATGATCATTTCTCTTTTGCTTTTACCAACTACTTTCAGAACAAGTTCATAACAGCAACTCCTTGCCACAGCATATTCAACAACTTTGCCTTCAACGATTAATAAAAAAGTAGGCCCAGATCCCTACACCCTTCTTGGCGGCCCAGCTCTGTCCTAACATCAAATACAGTACATTAGTGTTAAATTCCCTTAAACCTCCATTGTCATTAGCCAGTTGGGCAAGTTATCGTGGGGGTTCCTTGTAGCTCCAGGTATCATAGTGATAGTGCTGACCACTACCTAGATGCAATCACTCAGCATCTATACCTTGTAGAAATCTATTTCTACCCTCAAATCCAAAATATCTAGTTTTTTGAAAACAGATAAAAGTAGAAAAAAGAAGGATCATTAATAAAAAGGGAATTGAGGGTATTTAAACTCATGTGACAGATGGCAATTACATTTTCCTACATATTGATTAACCTCAAATTTAATTGCTGGAAAGCATTCCCTCAATTATATTTGGCATCAATCTCAAGTCATTTCTATTAATTAAAATTACTCAACTACCAATTTTTCTTTAATATTAAAAACTGTAAATTACTAATAAATGCTTAATAGATAACTTATTTACTTATCCCTGAAATTAATCGCCATTAAAAGTAATACCTAAAAAAGCTATTAATAACTTGCCCAATACTAAGAAAGGCTAAAATATAATAGCTATGATTAGCTAGAAAGGAGTTATCTGAGAATTAAAACCCTATAATAAAAGCACTTTAAAGCTAGCCAAATTAATCTGCAATTGTGTTCAACTTGATATAAACATCAATTATCTGGAATTAATCAAAATAATATAATGTGGCTGAATAACAACATATCCCCCACTTAGCCATATTAAATTCTTACAAAGTAGCTATTGCATTGTAAGCTAAACTTTCAGGTATTCACAACTAATTCATTAATGATATGGCAAAGAGTCATTACAATCACCACCTATCACCAAGTGGCGTTGGAAATGAAAAAATTAGCAGATTTCTCTACTTCAAGTAAATGATGATAACACCAAAACCCCAATGGCATAAGATGGAAAAAATCAGCAGAATTGTTACCAAAGGCTGTTAACAGATTGCATGAAGTCTTTAGCTTACTCAAAGCCAGAGTAATTACTGGAAGAGAATAAATGGACTGCTGGTATCCCGATCTAGAAAAACAATAGCATTAAAGCCACCCCTAACAACTTGACACTTTTCCACTGAATAGTCAAGCATCAAACTAACAGAGCCCTTGTATTGATCACCAATGTTGCAAGTTTTGCTATCTTCACATTTTTGTACTCTGCTAGCTTTCAGGCCAACATTATTAAGCTTATGACCTTTGCTCTTTTGCCTTTACCAGCTACCTTTAACTTAAAGTTCATGACAGAAACTCCAAACTACAGCATAGCAACAACTTTACCCTCAGAAGATTAGCTTCATTGGTAGGGCAAGAGCCCTACACCCACCTGGACAGCCAAGTTTGTCTTATCAGTGATCCCAGTACACTTTGTTTAATCAGCTTTACTCCCTCATTGCCAGTAGCCAGTTGAGTAAGTTAATGTGGGGGTTACTTGTAGCTCCAGGTATCATAGTGGTAGTGCTGACCGATCCCTAGATACACTCACCCAGAATCAATAACTTTTTACTTTGGTCCCACCATATAAGAAAAAGATACTAGTTAACCTGAAAACAGATAAAGTAGACAAAAGAAAGATTTTTATAAAATAGTTTGGAGCTATATATATCTATGCAACATATGGCAATCAAATGCCTGCATATTAATTAACCTTAACATTAATTGATGGCAAATATTCTCACAAATAAAAATCTCTTTTTTACTTTGATATCTAAAATGAAGCCAAATTAGGTTTTTAAAAAAATAAAAAAGACTGCTCAATTGAGCCAAAACTTACCAGTGTTAATGCAATCAACACCTGCTACCCAGCTTGGGGTGGTGGTGTGCCACCCTCTGGTTCTTTTGGCCATCACCAAAGTGCACCCAAGCTATCCCTGCTAGCCCTCCCAATGCTACTGGGTGTTATGTCCCCCCTCAGGACTTGGCTCACCACCTCACAAGCTCAGAGGCGGTGCTCTAGGGCCTTTGGTGCTCCCATTAAGCAATTTTCGTTTCAGCCTCCAGGTTGAATATGGGAATCTCTTCCCATATGTGATCCTGGTCATCATTGAGATGGCCATGGTAGTTTTCAAACCGTAGGTTTTATTGACTTCCACCCCTTTAAGTGGTACTTTGACCTCCGCTTCCACTCTGAAGCTGATACAGCAGCATCTAAGCTGAAAATCGTTTTTAAAAAATCCCTGTTCCCACCGTTTGCATGCAGCTCCAAGATGAGGCCACTTTGGTGATCCAGTTCGCCAGGTTGCCCTCCCATCTCTCCACCAAACGTCTCTGCCATGAGCTCATGGAGGGTTTGGCCATTTATGGTGCGGACCCCACGTTGCATTTTGTGGTTCCCAATGGTTTGGATTGGTATTTTGAAAAAAAGGTGGATAGGTTGGCAGGGCCTCGCACCTTTGCAACAATCCACCCATTTCATTGCGAATCCCACCTCATGATCCCCCTGAACCATGATCAGATCTGCCCCTTATCCCCCTTTTTTAATCGCATCAAAAATGACCATGCCATTTGTCTTGTGATTCAACCTCAATCATTCAAAGTATAAGTGCCCCTTGGCTTCCACCTCTTCTGCTTCCACCGTTCCTTCTTCTAGTGATGGGTCAGTGGCCACTTCGCCCCAATTCTTTAAATGGGCTCAATTCTACTACCCTAAGACTTGGGGAAATAAGGTGTGGCCCCCAAAGCGGTGCCCAACCAAAATTTAAACTTTAAAGATTTTAAGAATAATTCACCAGATTACTGAATCCTGAGTTGATGGCTGAACTAATTTCAGCTGAGATGCCATGGTCAACTGTCTGCAACCAATCAGCTCCGGCCACTGCTTCAATTCTGGTGGCTGGCCCAGCGTTGGCCGAGCTAAATCCATTTTAGGCTCTCAAATGGATTTATGAGGAGGAATGGCCATACCATGTGAAACCAGATTTTGCTTTGGAGGAGTTCTTCGTTGACCCACCCAATTCGTGTCCCCACTATTTTCTCCTTAAAAATGGTTTTCTGGTTTATATAAATATTAATAAGATGGCAGTTGAGGCTGCAGCTGCCTCTAATAACACCCTATTTTGCCAGCATCTTCATGGGGAGATGGAGCCCATTGTTGAGGGTATTCTTATCCCCAATTTTCCTCATATTTTGAGGAAGATATAAAGTAGGAAATTTAGGAGCTTTATTTTAGTGCAAGCCAAACTTGCATAGATGTAATAAAAAATCTCTTTTCAACCCCAATTATCCCAAAACCTGCCAGTGCATCAAGTAGTTCACTTATATACCTGCTCTCATCACATTTGCTGAGCATCAACTTGCTCAATATGTTGAGGCAATGAACATCGCTGGCATCATAAATGAAGAAAGCCCACAATTATACCTCCTTATGCCTCATGTTGCTGATGCTCCTAACCCAATATTGTCCGCCATAGTCCGCCAGCTAAAGTGGAATCCAGACAAAAGCATCCCCAAAGATTCCTCACCTTCTGATATGGCTTTTTATGATGTTAGCTAAGGTGCCATATTGGAACTCTTTTATTTCTAATGAACTCCTTGTTTGCCCATTTTCAGATAAAGGTGCGTGGTTACCCCTTTTGGGTTGGACACCACAAGTGCTAAAACATTTTCTCAAATATCCTTGGTCTCAACCACCAGTAAATTCTAATAGTACAAAGAAAAAAAACTATAAATTATTTGGCACCAATTGCTAAATGTTTAATAATATAATATACCAACCTATAATTTAACTTTGGCATCAATCGCTGGTAGCATTAGTAAAATCCTTAATAGATAACTTTTTGAAGATATTTGGAATCAATCGCCAGTAAAAGGAAAACTGGAAATCTTTTGGATATTTTGACCAATACTCTAAGAAAGACTGACATCAAACTATCTAAGATCAGCTAATAGAGTAGCTATTTTGGAATTGAAAACCTAAAATTCATATCACTTTGAAGCTAGGTAGAATAAAGTGTGCCTGACTTTATTAAAACACTAATTTTTAATTTAATAATAAGAAGATAATTGGTCATATTTTTCAACAAGGACCAAAGTTTTTATAAAAGGGTAAAAATTTCCGGGCAGACCAAGGATAACAAGCTGTTTAGATTTTAATGAGGAGTTAAAAATAATAAAATATTCTGATTCTAGACCTTGATGCACCAAAAAATAATGTGGTCCAGAGTACCCCATTAGCAGAAATGTATCTGCATTATTATTTGAGATTTTTAAAAATGACCAAGTTGTTTATATAAATCCTTAAGGAAAACAAAGGTTAGGCCAGTCAAGAAAAGCATAAGCTAAATTTTTATACTTATCAGAGAACAAAAATGACTAACAAAGAAGTTTCATGATGAGAAAGTCTAATGGAGAATGGAGAAGGGCATGTTAATTTTTAGGGAACTAAGCTAAATGTAGCCCATAAAATTTTTATTACTGACAATAGTAGTATTGTAGCTCAAGTATTTTTTGCACTAGTGGTGCCCAACCCAAAAGGGAAAGCACCAGACATCCTTATTTGCAAATGGGCCAAACAAAGGGATTATTATAAATAAATTTTTAATAATAAGCTACCTCAGCTAGCAGCCTAAGAAGTCATATTAGAAGGTGAGGAAGCTTTGGGGAAACTTTTGTCTGGAGTCCACTTTATCTGGCGGACCATGGCGGATAGCATCAGGGTGGGAGCATCAGTGTCATATGGCATAAGGAGGTATAATTCTGGATTTTTTCATTAATGAGGCTGGCATTGTCCTACGCCTCAATGTATTGACAAGTTGAAGCTCAGTAAAAGTGATGAGAGCAGGCACACAAATAAATGACTTGATGCACCGGCAGGTTTTAGGATAATTGGGCTTGAAAAGAGAAGTTTTTGTTGCATTGATGCAGGCGTGGCTCACACCAAAAGCAAGCTCCTCAATCTCATACTTCGCATCTTCCTTTAAAGTCATGGGGGAAATTGGGATAAAAATATCCTCAAACAGGGTTCCATTGCCCCATGGAGTTTCTGGCAGAGTAGGTTGTTTGCAGGAGCATCAGCGGCTTCAACCGTCATTTTATTTACATTTTTTATAACTTGAATAAACGTTTTTAGAATGAAAACGGCGGGGGTGTAAATTGGGAGGTTTGAAAAAACTTTTTATAATGCAAAATCCAGTTTGACATTATACAGCTGGTCACTTCGTCAATCCAATTGAGACACTCAAAAGGATTCTATTCAGATAACGCTGGCCCAGCCTCTGGAGTTGGTGAGTTGGCCACACCTGATTGGCTGTGAACTGCCAACCATGGCAGCTCAACTGAAACTGTTTTCAGCCATTAGCTCAGGTTTTTTTAAATCGACCAAGTTTTATTTTTTTAAATTTTGATTGGCTGCAGCTTTGGAAGCCACGCTAGAATTTTATGAGGTTGGGAGTGGGAGAATCGAGCCCCACTTAAAAAAGTTGGGGCATAACAGCAGCTGAGCTGATGCCAAAGGGGGTAGATCAAGTATATACAGACTAAAAAAATTTAATACTATGGTAATCTTACTAGATCTAATAACAATACATTTTATAAAAATACTACTACTCATTTAGAATAATACTCTATGTTATATTTTTAATCACTTAGTAACTGGTAACTTTCAAGGCCATTGATGTGACACTGGCAGCCTCATCAAGCGACCTTTTAGTTCCAACCTGAGATTTATGATCCTTACCCACCATTGGTCCCATGTGTATTTAAGGTCAGGAAGAGCAAACAAATTAATACTTTTGGACCTACTAATCTCCTCCCTGTTTTTAATTAATACCCAATATTATGTCATGAAATATGACAAAGCTTTCTGTTGAAACCAATCAGGTTGTTATTGTGTCTTAGTATCAGAGAGCTTTCCTCAGACAGTATACTTGTAAAATTGAGCAAATATATCTTCAGTTTTTATATTATGACACCATAGCGCCAATTTTGCATGGTTATAGACTTAATATCCTTATCTTAGATTCTGAAGGTTGAATTAAATAATAAACTCTTTAAGGGAATCATCAAATTTGAATATTACCTCTCTCAGCGTAATGGTTTTCTGGACTGTAGCTGGAACTTATAAAGTGCCTAAAGTTTTAAAATAGCAGAGATTTAAATTAAGACGAAAAGATGGGGCAAAATAGATTACTTTATTGAGTTAGAAAATGTCAATATTTAAAGGATACGTGGAGATATGGTGCCTTGAGGACTCCATGGCCTCATAAGATCAGATCTTGCACAGCTTTCCAGTTCAATTGCCTGGTGGACGCCCTCCTTGTCTGCATCATCCTCATGATTGCAATGGTGGGGGTCGCGTCTATTGAGGTTTGGTAAGTAAAGGTACAATTCCTGAAGGCATCTCCATCAATTATCATGCATGCGATGCTTCCTGATTGAATCTCTCATTGGTGCCGTCAGTATCAAGTTTTTATATTGCAATGGCTTGAGAGTTGAATTATTAAGGTTCGATTTAGGAGTAGGGATCTCAAATTGCACATAATCTAGAAAACTGACAAATCCCCCCAAGTTCCTGTTGGAGGGGGTATAAGGCTGTAGAAATCAGCCATGTACTCGTTTCACTATAATCTCTTGATTCGCTTCTGCATTAGCTTACTCCAAATTCACCTTATGAATGACCTTATGAATGAACTTGTAAATTCTTGACCAAAGAATGATAAACTTGTTCTTTTAACCTCCAGGTCTATGGTGATAGAAGAGAACATGTTCACCTGTTTGAAAAATGGGTAAGGAGGATCAGCTAACATTAAATCAGGATAAGTTTTCTTCTGTATTGGTGACAATGCCTTGCAAAGCTAGGGCTTGAAGCCATACAATTTTTATCAACTAAAGACCTAATGATTACTTTTTGAGTTTTAAAGCATATATGTATTGAGTAGTGGCTGAACACTACTTGGTAATCAAAGGCACGCCTGTATAAAGCTTCAAAGAAAGACATATTGGTAATTTTATGGTAAATAATATGGTAGGCACTTTTCTTTCCACTTGGCTTAACTTTTAAGCGTTTTAATTAAAATAAAAGAAAAACCCCTGCTAGCCTATGCCAACCTCCCTGTTTTCTCACCGATGACCTTGGATTCTCTGCTGGCTGCTCCCATGTGGGGCAGCGGTGAAACCCCATCCAGCGTTTTCATCTGAAGGGAAAATGTGCTTGGACTGTCTCAGCCAGTCCCCCTAAATAATCAGGTCAGTTCATTCTACCCAAGGATTTCGCCATCCACCTGGCACATGCCCAGGCAGTGCCTCACAGCTCACCTATTCTCACCCTATCCCAGCTGCGTTTTGGCCTTTGGGTCAATTATGGGAAATTATTCCCATATGAAGAAAAAGCCATTATTGACTTGGCCCAGGTGGTGATGCTGCCATCCGGATTCATAGATTTCCATCCTTATAAAGGTATTTTGATCTAGGCTTCACATGCAAAGCTGACGCCACCACTGCAGCTAACATACCCCTGGTTTTCCAGGGCACCCCTATCCCCACAACATGCACCCAGTTCCCCCACTGACTTTACTATGATGGTTTAGTTTGTGTGGTTGCCCGCTCACATTTTCCCTGCGGTGCTCCACCAGGAGTTTCTGGAAGGTCTGGCAGCGTACAGCTCAAATCATATCCTTCAGTTTGTGGCCCTCAATGGGGCCGTTCGCCTTTCTGTGCCTCAGGAATTTGCCAAGATTAGCCCAAATTTAATTAACATTGATTTGTCAATTCACACATGCGCTGTCATTCCCTCAGCCCCTGACCACCCATACTGGGCATGCATTGAGGGAGGGTGGCCCATCTGCACATCCTGCTTTGAGTTAGACCACTCAAAGAGTAAATGCCCCTCTCTTGATGCTTCCGCTGGACCTGCTTTGTCTCCATCTGGTCCCCACTTGGACCAACACCCCATAGCTTTTCTTGTTTGGGGAACAATCCTTCCCCCTCCCCCAAAGCCTGCTGCCAATATGGAGCTGGCAACGGCCAAACAGTCCCCTCCTCAGTCCAGTGCCACCTGCGCCTCAGCCAATCAGGAGTTCGCTTGAACAACAGTTTTGTCCCACATTATTCTTCAATCACTAGCTACAGCCCAACAATTAACTGAACCTGATTTCCCTCTCAACTTGAGTCCATGGACTTCATGGATGTAAACAATGAACTGGCAATGTAATTGCAAAATCAAATACCCCAATTGAAGAATTCATACAGGTACAGCACCCCATTCAGGTCCCTTGGCATTTTTACGCCCCCTGAACAAATCCAATTGTGTTCTTCTTTGACCACCAGCTCACTGTTGCTGCAGCTGAAATCCCAGATAGCATTGATATCTGTTAGATGAATGAGGCGTCAGTAGCAATACTTGCCAAAGGTATCCATGATCTCATTTTTGCTCCTACCATAGCCCTTCAGGGCAGATGGGACATCCTAAACCTACACAAAGAAGCAAATGATGCCATCCAGAGAGTTGCTATTGCTTCTCAGGCCAAGACAAAAATCACCCGCGCCAACGTAGCTTTATTATCCCAGCTTCCTTCCATCCACCTTCATGCAGAAAACTGTTTCTCCAAATACTTAGGTGCTATTTTTGATATAGATCGTTTTGGCGCCCAGACAACCATCAAAAAACTCATTCCCCTTGCTGCTAATCACCCTATACCAGAGCTTTCCGCTTTGGCCCGCACTCCTGCCTTTGATATGGATTCTGATGCTGAGGGTATGTTCCTGATCCACCTTCCCCTTCCACCATTGGTGGGTTGAGTGACTCGTCACTTTCCCACCAGGTTGGTTGTATTCTCGTTCAATTGTGTTTCATCTACTCTTTTTGAGCGGTCAATTGAACTGTTTATGTTCTTTTTTAATCATTTTTAGCTCTTTGAGCTTTGGGAATGACAATCCCCTGGTCAGAGTACCTCAAATAAAATTAAAATTTAAACTTATATATTGCCAATCAAGGCACTGGGTAGGTGGTGGTTCCAGGATTTAGGGTCTAAGGCGGCCTTCTTCCAGAAAATAGAGATGTGGGTTATGTTAACACGCTTCACCACCCCATTGGTTGAGGGGTTATAGGGAGTGGCAAAACTTTGTCTATTTTTGAAAAGAGATGTTAGTTTGGGGACTACCTATGAGGCGAAATCTAGCCCATTGTCTAAGTTTAAAGATTGCTGGAATCCATGCTGGGTGAAATTGGATCAAATATGGAGTAGGGCCTTGGATTTTAAAGTAGCAGCAACAAATGGAAATTGCCTTGACCCATTTTTTCAAGTGGTCCACAGCTTATAGAACATATATGGATGTGTAACCTGTTGGGCAGAGGGCCCACTACATCAATGTTGACTAAATTAAAGGGGCTTGGCGGAGCTCTTGACTGTATGTTGATACTGGAGGCTAACCACTCCTGGAATTCACAAGTCATGCAAGCCTCTAGAACCTCCTGAAAGGTATCAACTCTCCAATCCAAATAGCATTGTTTCTTTAGCCATTAGTGGGTCTTTTTCATTGCTCAGTGTCCCATGGTAATGTGTCCTTTAAGAATGACATCAGTTTGGGAAGAAGGGCGGATATAAGGGAGCCATTTTTTGTTGATTTCATCTATATCATCACCTCTTTAATTTTAGTGTCTCCAGTGATTTTTGGAGCTTGGATTAAATCTCAAAAGTCTCCAACCGTCTTTGTTTAGGCCAGCCAATTATATTGTACAGTCGTTATTCTTTGGAGATCAAGGCAGCTAGTACCTAATTCTTGAGAGACCATCAGCAATCTGATGAATTGCTCTTTTGCTATAAACAATAGTAAAATGTATTTCTGAAGCCTTAAAACCTTATTGATAATTGGCAGTTTAGGTCCTTCATCTTCTGCAGTCATTAGAGCAAGGAATTTTCATTGATAAAGGTGAAATGTATGACATATAGAGGGCAAGAAATTATTGACTTACTAAAAAACAGCTAGGCACTTGCGCTCAGTATTGCTATATTTCTGTTTGGCCTTGCTTAGGGTTTTGCTAAAGTAAGCCAATGGGTGATTGACCTGATCTTCATTGCGTTGAGCTAGGATGGCCCTGACCATGACATCACTAGCATCAGTGAATAGATAAGTGTTGATCAAAGCGTGGATTAACTAAAAATAGGCTTAAAACAATGAGCGGTCTGCAACGCATTAAATGCATTTTCCTGTTCAGGTCACCGCTTGAAAAGAACATTATTTTTTAGGAGATATACTAGCTCAGATGAGTCAGAAAACTGAGGAATGAACTAACAATATTAGACCACCATGCCCAGGAATACTTGAACTTCCTAAAGCACCGAGACTTTGACATCTTCTTAATGACAGTGACTTTATCCAAAATAGACTAAATACCATCTTTTTGAGACCTTGTGTCCAAGGAACCTTAATTTGAATTAAAAAAGAGCACTTCAAAGGCTTGAGCTTTATCAAGGTTTTCTAAGACGATTGAAGACTTCACTGAGGTGTTCCACATGACCGTTGAAGGTTTGCAAAAAGATGGGGATATTTTCAAAGTATATGAGAACACAAGATAACTTCAAGTCCCCTAGGATCCCATATATGACACTTTGAGAGGTGTCTGGTGTGTTGCAAAAGCCATGGGGCATCTTCGTTGGCTTGAATAACCCCTCATTGGCTATGAGTACATGTATGGATTGATCTTCAGGGGCTTGCTATACTTGCTTTTAACTGATAGAAAGATCCCTAACAGAAAATATTGCGACAAGTAAGCAATTGGAGAGAGTTGTCAATCAGGTTAAAGGGGTAACTTTACTTCCTGGCAATGGAGTTAAGTCTTTGATAGTCCATAACTACAGGATGACTGCCATCCTTCATCTGACTTTACAGGAGAGTTGATGCCCAAAGCTTTGGGAAGGCACCAATAGTCCAACTTCAAGTAGTTTCTTGAGCTCAACAGCTATATGAGCCTCTTCAACTTTACTTTTTTTATTTGGGATGGGATTGAATGGGGATGCGCTCCCAGTCTCCACATGAAGCAAAACGGCATTATTTTTTCCAAAAAAAAAAAAAAAAAAAAAAAAAAAAATTTTGGTGGAGGTTGAGAAGAGGTTTTAGTATTCTTACAATATTTATTTAATCTGGCTTTGTTGTTCAGTAAAGAGCTCTTGATAATATAGATGTTTATTAGAGATATTGATGAGGGTTTTCTAACCCAGTGTATCTTAAATCTCCGAATCTATTGATGTCATTGATGGCCTCTACAGGAAGAGGTAACAAAGTGTGGCCGAAATATTAGGCCCCATTATATTAAGTTTGTCAGCGAGGTTAGCCAGCAACATCAATATGGACTTAGCATATGCAGGATCTAAAATTCCTGGGAAAGTCAAGACCTTATTGACGGATGGGTTATCCAGGCCTAAGATCATAAGCAATCGTCCATAGGGATATTTAATAAACCTTGGTGTTGATGATATTCTGGGACTTTGGTTGTATAGTGGTAATCTTGTAAAAATAGATAGGCATGCCTTTTTGGCCATCTACTGTAGGCGAGGTATTCATACGCATGAGCCCCTTACATGATAATCAGGCTGGATGATCCAGCTTTCGCTCATCAACAGACAAGCCCAAGCTTTGACTCTATCTTGGCATCGTAGGAGGTTAAAAAATCCACTGGGACCCAGTGTCCCAGCAGTAGTAAAAATCCTTCTTCATAGTGAATGACAGCAGAATAGTCCCCAATAAACTGAGAACCAAGGAGAATTTCATAATTTGGGTTGTCTGCCACAGTGTCTGTGGTTTTCACAGAAAGCTTCCTAAAGCAAATGGGTAGTGAGGAATAGGCCCCAATAGACTGAGTGCATTGTGGCCCATATGTGCCTTATTCTAAGTAGTGAGCAAGTCCAGAGCAATTTTGATGCGTTTTATTAGTTTATACAATTGACAATCATGGGGAACACAATTGACATTGGCATAAGTTGGATTTTATGGACTTAAACGGAAATGCATCTAAAAAAGCTAACAAATTGTGAGGTAAAGTGAGGAACTTAGTAAATTCAACAGAAGAGAACTATCTGGTTCTTTGTTACCAATAGGTACCAGATAATCTTCTTCTGTTACAATGATATTAGACTCATTAGAGGTCTCAAAAATTCTTGAGGCAGTACAGGGATGCCAGCATAAAGTCCCTGTCCTTCATGCTGGTGGCTTAATTCGCTTATCAGTGAGATTTTTAAACAAATCTTGGTGCTATGATGGAATACATTGCAGTTGGAGCATCGAGGTCTGAGGTTCTTATAGTTCTTAACAACGTGAACCTGAGGGCGGCTGAAGGAAGTGGATTCAGAGGACTTGGGATGTAGGGAAAATGTAACAATTTCAGGAGCACTTCCTTAGTTACAGATGCAGGCGAATCTGATCTTCTGGTCAATCATGTGCATTTGGACCTCAGAATAAGATCCCATTGTGGATATGACCGCAGTTATGGCGTTATCCAAGGTAATGAGGTTAATGATTACCAAGAGTTGTGCTTGGGCATTGAATCAGTTGTAAAACTCCACAAGTCTTTCTTTTTTGCTCAAACAAATGCCCATAAATGCCTGATTCTGATTGGTAAAGGCTTAATTGCTTCCAAATTATGGATTATGGAGTTACAGACTTATTCCCAGGTGTGGCAGTCCTTTAAATGAAAAGTAATAATTTCTTGGGTGATGCTATTCAAACAGGAGTGGATGTGCTTTACCTTCTGATGTTCTGTAGCCTCTTCCATTGAGCTCACATAAGCGTACAGAAAGGAGGAAATTCTTTCTTCCATGGAGTAAATTTTTCCTTAAAATTAAGCCTAAAATTAGTTACAACTGGTGTGAAAAGATTATTAACGCCAGGAGCTAATACATGATAATAAATATCGGTTTCCCCATAATTGTGGGGCTCTGTTGATACAACGTCATCTTAATACTTCCAAAATACTCGAAATTTAACCCCAATTTCAGTTTAGAGTATTTATGGAGGATTTAAGGTAAATATGCTCCTTTAGTGCTTGAATTTCAGCAATTGGAGGATCTGCTGACTCTCAAAGATGAAATTATTCATCTCATCTGATAAGGCCTTTAGTGAGACTCTATGGTTGAGAGGGACTCCATCTACACAGAGCTTGAATCCTTAAGCACATTGTATAATCTGATCCCATAAGTTGGTGAGCTCCCTTGAAACGCCTTGTTTCCAAGAGTTTTTAGGGTCACTAGAAGTAGGAGTCGTGGGACTTGAAGGTCCTTGATGTCCATGGGGACCTTCAGGCCCCTCAGGCCCTTCTCCTTCCGGATCTTCTGCCCCCCTGGTCCCTACAGGTCCTTCACTTCTGAAGGATATACCATGGGAGGCTAACTCCCGGTACTACTGCTGGAGATTCACAAAATATCCTCAATCTAGTTGAGGTGTTGTTTAAGTGCGGCTTCAAGGAGCTGAAAATTCTGACAAATCTGGTCCTAAAGATAACATAAAATTCCACTATCTAATACTGCAACTTGATTAAAATTATGTTTATGAACTGAAAGTTATTGACAATGGCTTCCCAATTGTCATGAACAAAGGAATAGGCCGCGTTTTATAAATCTACAATAATTGAATGTAGGGTTTAAATAAGCACTAGTTGTCACTATAATTCATGGTGATGCAACCCAACCATTTGAAGGAGGTGGTGTATGGATGGATTGATGAAGATTTGGAGATAGCACTCAGTACCCAAAGCCAAATATCCTGAGGGTAGTATACTGAGGTCTATAAATCTCACATTGTGGAAAGCACCAAAGTGACACAGGAGTGACTTGAGCAGCCTCCCAAGGAATATATGCCAATTGACTGTTTTGTAAAATTATCTCGTTGAGGTTCTCATATTAGAGTTTGTCCTCGGTCATGATCAATGGATGGTAAGTTAAATTGAAAGTGGCCAAAAACTCTAGGCTTTCAGGCTGTACAGGAGGTACTTTGTACTGAGAGTATTATCCATCAAGTTAGATTTATTGACTGATCAGCAGGTTTGTTTTCTTTATTGCTATTGGTCTCCACTTTCATGATAGAAATTTTCACTTGGACATCTTGGAGACCCCTTATAGTGAGCACGATTTATCCAGCATAACAGTTCTCTGGGCTAAATCTAAAGTTTGAAAATGATCTCAAAGCTGTGAAAAAGTGGTGAGGTTTATATAAAAAGAATTTTTAAAATAGACTACTTTAAGTAAAAAATGTTTATATCTATAGAATGTATGGGACATGGTGCTTTGGGGACCACCTATTCCTGTAGGATCAGAGTCTTTAACAACCTTCTGGATCAACAGCATGGTAGACGCCCTCATTGTTCTGCATCGTCCTCATGTCTGCAATGGTGAGGGTCGCACTTCTCAAGATTAAAAAAGCTGATGTGAAATTTTTGAAGGCATCTCCATCAATTCTTGTGCACATTATGCTTTTAATCAAAGCTCTCAATGATGCCTTCTGCTTCAGGTTTAAATCACGATTGCTTGAGAGTCTTCTTATTAAGGCTCAATTTGGGAGTAGGGATCTTGACTCACTCATCATCTAAAATCCATACAATTCTATTTTTTGAAATGCTTGTATTTTCCAAATTTCTCATCATAATTTGATTACTAGTAACCTAAAATAAACTCTTAATTCTAATCTACAAGGCACCAACATGATTATAAATCAAGTGACACTAAGATAGATTAAGATAATTACATGATTAAGCCCTAGTAAAGCTCCACTTAAGTCTCTTAAGTGGGTTTATAGCACTAACTGAACGCAAAATATATAACTTATGTATAGAACTTACAATTATGCACATATACGGTTTTTAATACCAATCCATAGAAAATTTTTTACAAAGTCACTTATTAATCGTCATATCGTTTATATCTACAATAGTAATATGATAAGGTAGGATGAAATTCTGATTTTTTAGTGTGTCATTGATTATGTATTTATTTTATTTTAATTTCTGTTAATTATCTTCATCCAAAGTATTATATAACTCAAAATATGCAGATTTTAGGTCAATTAAAGTTGACTGTGTTATGCTTGACTTTTCTCTCTCGTTGCAATCACTTTTGCAACTTATTCAATTCAAGTCTGATTCTAGTTTGATAATCTCACAGAGGAGATTAGTCTGCGCCCATGTCAGGGAGCAGTTGGGCAAGTAAGGTAAGAGGCACAGATGGTAGGCCTGCGACCTCCAATGTTCAATTATGCCATGGAGAAACCAGCAGATTAGACAAAAATAAAAAACTGGCGGTTATTATTTCCCCAGAAATCCTCACTTGGCAGGCACGATGTAACCAGTACATCAATACGCCGCACTCTCAACCACTCTCTTTGGTGGAATATGGAGTCTGGGTTTTCCTGGATATCCAACAAACAGCTCTGTGGGAAAATTTTGTGGGGATGTGCACACTTTTTTCCTGACCGCAGTGTATGTCGCACCTCACTCCATGTCATGTGGTTGGCTGGATCTCAGTTTTGAAAACAAGGAGGAAGCAGAAAAAGCTGCTGCAGTATGCATAGTGATTGACCTCCCTGAAAGGCAACGGGTCATCAAAACCAAGCGCACCAGATGGACAAAATACAACCAAATTTTCCTCACGTTTGACTTTTTGCCCACTACAGTCAAGCGTGCCATTCTGGAGCAGCACCTGAAAGAGGGTCTCACCGTATATGGCAAATTACAATCCTTCAAGATGCAATGCTTTATGCTGATGCCACACCTGTGCACCAGCAAAGCCATTGCAGTTCTGACTTCAATTGAGAAGGTCTCAAAGGACCTAACCCAGATCCTGCACTCCACTTATATTAATATTGAAGGGCATACCACCCACCCTTTCCAGGTAACCGTAGACAGCACAACCCCCATCTGCACCCACTGTGATGCGTTTGGCCATAAGGCACATGCATGCCCCACCAAGGAGGGAATCACATTCTAAGAGCACCCCTTGGCAGCCATGGCCAGTGGGGAGGCTCACTATGAATCAACCACCAATACCAAAGAGGTCTTCCCATGGGGAGCACAAGGCTGCTTCCTACTAGTAAAGCCTGTATCCCCTCAAGAGCGAAAAAGGCCAAACAGGCCCGCAGGGCCGCGGCCAAGGAAGTGGCCAAAGTCGCCTCCACCACCCCACACTCCCGAGTGCCAGGAGGACATTGAAACCTTTGCAGCAGAAGCAACTTGGGAATCCCTCAACCAATCAGATTGGGAGGCCCAAGCTGATTGGGCCACCCAATCTGAGGATCCGATGGGCGACTTGATCTCACTGGACCTTTGCAACCAAGCCTCGATTGAAACCAACTTGGTCTCCAACCTAACTGAAAAAAAATTTTTGACCCAAAATTTGGTGCACTAAACTCATCTGCACCGCGAAAAATTCAGTCAACAACAGGGAAACAAAAAGTGAAGGCAAAAGCCAATGAAAACCTGTCTTCTAAAATTAACAAAACTACTAATAGCGTTGCTGCAAACACCTGTGCCGCTGTGAAGGCCCATGGGGATACAGAGGAGGCTGGTGGGCCCAGGTACCCACCCCCTCACACCTAAGGTGCAATGGGAGAAGCCTTCACTTTAGGGACGTTGATTATTGCCAGACTCAAGGCCTCGCCATCCTGGGCTAGAAACTGAGTTTTTTTAAAAAAAAACCCGTGGACATCCTGGCCATCCAGGAGTCCCACTATCCGCGAGGTTCTGAGGATGCTTGGAAAACCATGCTCCCCCTTTCCCTATCCTTCTGGTCTGAGCACTGTGGGGTGCTTGTTCAGAAAAACAATTTTTTTAAAATTTTTGTCATCTGAATCCTTCCTCGATGGCCATGTCCTCATTGTTACATTTTTGTGGGCTGACGTGGTGCATGCTATCATCAACATTTAAGCCCTGACTTGTGCATGAGAGCGTCAGGAATTCTTCTCATCAGTCAAATCCCTTCCGCTACCCCCAAACCCTTTCATAGTTGGCAACATGAACTGTTGGCTAAACACACCCACGGACCGTTGGCCTCCCTTGTCCCACGCCCCCCAGGGTCACATAGAACTTCGCGTCTAAAGGCCACCCTTGGGTTATTAGACATGCTGCCACGACAAGCTCCGCTGCTTGAGAATATGATGCTCCCACGTCCACAATGGCCAATTAAGGTCCATGACCCGCATTAACCTTATCCTCATGCTGGCAAAATTTTGATCTCATATTTCCTACTTCCACACATCAAAAATCGATTTCTCTGACCACCGGCTGGTCTTGATAACCTACCACTTACCCGTCACAATGGATAGAGCTCCACATTGGTATAAACTCCGCCCACCCAAAATTGCGTCGCCAGGATTTTCCACCTGGGTGGAATCAGCAACTTTGGCAAAAGAGCTTATTACACATTTTTGTGTGAGTTCAATTTCCACATGGTCAGCCTTCAAAGAGGATACCATCCGCCATGATTGCCACCTCACCTCCCAACGCTCATGAGCTACATTGGCTGTCATCTCGCGCATCTCTGGCAGAGTTGGCACACCTGTAGTCCAACATACCAGCCACAGGCTACAGCCCTGCTTAGGGCCAGAAGTGGGCATAAGCAGCCGCCCACCTCAACGCGCTTGAAAGACAACACAAACATTGGGTTTGTGTTCAGTAAAGGGCCAAACACATTACAAAGGGTGGCACATGCATCGCATATTTTTTTAAAAAGTTCTTCGCACCGCGCCAGAGCGTGGCCTGCACACAGGTGCAAAGATCAGATGATTCCATCATGGATACACCAGCTGAATTGGTGATTGAAACACAATTGTATTACTCCGAGCTATACTGATCCAATCCAATTCAGCCAGCTGAAGTGGCGGAATTTCTCGACCAAACCCACATCTGCACCATTCCCCAACACCCAGAAATAATGAATTTGATTACTCCAAATGAATATGGACAGCCATCCGCGGTGCACCAAACCGGAAATTCCCAGCTCTGGTGGTTTCCATATGAGTTCTATAAGAAGTACTTCAAATATCTATCCCCACTGCTGCTATCCTCCCTTAACCAGAGCCTTCTGGATATGCGCCTTCTACCATGAGGGCAAGAGGCATTCACCATCACACTCTTCAAGAAAGGGGATAAGCTAGACTTAGCTAACTGGCGCCCCATTTCTTTAACTAACATGGATACAAAAATTTTAACTAAAATCATGGATAACCATTTAGGGATTGTAGCATCTGCCATCATCTCCCCAGAACAAATTGGTTTCATACCCAGAAGATCGATTTGGGACAATGTACACTCTGTGGCTAATGCATGCCAGTCCACAACCTCTGGGGCACTTGTATTATTGGACCAACAGAAGGCCTAAGATAGAGTAAACTGGGAATACCTTAGGGCCTGCCTCCACCAATTCCACTTGCCCCCTCGCTTCATCAACTTGGTAATGCTGCTTATGGAATCTGCAACAATGGCAGTGCGTGGCCCTGGCTTCCTCACGGATATAGTCCGCCCTCAAAGGGGCCTACGCCAAGGGGACCCCCTTAGCCCACTCTAATATAACTTCAGCCTTGACCCACTACTGCAAACCGTGAATGCCCAACTCAGTGGGGTCCATGTGCCAGGCCAAGCCCCAGTCAAGATGATGGTGTTTGCAGATGATTAAGTGGTCTGGGGTGTCAAATAATCAAGATGCACGCGCTCTTGAAGCTCTCATCCAGGAGTATTCCCGGGTAAGTAATGCTGCACTGAACGCCTCCAAAACCGAAACCATCCTCCTTGGTCGGTATCAAACCTGCTGGGCCCCTGCGACCTTTGCCCAGCCCGGCCCATCTGCTCGCATATGTGCTCGCTTTCCCTGCTCACTTCACACCGCCCCACTAATGCTCCCCTTCATGTCACGCCTTACCATAGGGCCAGTCCGCCATCTGGGCGTGTGGGTGGAGGCAGGCGGGTATGCCTCAGTAGTAATGCAAAGTCATAAGCTAGACAACGTGACAAAGCACATCGCCTCCCTCAGAGCCCACCCTACTTCCCTTACTGGCAGGGTTGTTTTAGCCAACCCTATGCTCCTCTCCAAAGTCTGGTTTGGATCCCACACAATCGCCTTCTCCCCAGGTTTTTTCAAATCAATGTATGCACTTCTACAAGTATGGCTATGGTCAGGCCGCCCACCACCAGTGCAGCTTGAAATCATGTTTGGCCCTTGTCGTCATGGTGGCATGGGCCTGCTCGACCTTAAAGCCCATGCTGCCAAGATCCTGGACACCTTGATTGCAGCCGTCACCACCCCTACACTCCCCTCCCAACACTGGTCCCGCGCGGCCTGCTCCAACTTCTCCCGCGCCCTGGGCCTTAACAATCCAACGCACCCTCACTCCTTGATGAAATATCTGGCTTCCCACCCATCGGCCACAGGTCCTCATGAGACTAAAACCCACTACAAATGAATCCTCCTCTCCATGTGGAGCGCCGAGTGGAGAATCTGTATTAATGGACACATGGCCTAGAGAGGCTGCCCCTCTCCTCAGTTTACACAGGAGGTACAGGGGTTACCCATTCAAGATGGCTTGATCCCCACACGACCCCATGTCATATCCAGGGTGCACTAACTGACATGATAGGCATCCCTTATTCCCTTGAGACCCAGAAGACTATTTGGAAATACGCACACCACCCTCTGTTGCAGCCTCTAATCCGTTCCCATGTGTGGCGCTGCCTGAGGCGGGTGTACCGTACAGCTGAGCGCTCTAACGCTTTACACTCATACTGCGTCATGTGCGGCCAGTATGGAAAGCTGTTCCATCGCCTGGAGATTTAAACTACCTCTAAAGCAATATGGCGCGAAGTTCAACGTCTGCTTGGCCAGGATCAAACACATACCTTCAGTCTGTCAAGAGTTATGTTTGCTATATCCATGGTATCCCCTCTTTCACCCTCCCTCTGTGCTCTGGTGGTCGCAATCGCCATGTGGACTATCCACACGATTGTCTTGGATGCCATCGCAGGCTCCACCCCCACCCTCCCAGAAGCTGTCCACAGATTCTGGTCCCATTTGGTGGACCACTTCCAGGCGTGGATGTTTGGGTACCTCCCACCGCGTTGCCATCAGCTGGTCTCCTCCTGGCTCCCAGTTTGGTTCATCAAATCAGACCCTTTCCTCAACACATGTTCAATTGTGATTATGGCCCCTTTACACGTTCCCTCCTCCTCCCCATAGTGGCGTTCCCGCTGGCAACAAGAGTTAGCATCGCTTCTCTGGGGTGCTTTCCCTGTTACTAAGTTTCATTTTCTTTTGTGTCTACATTCGGAAGTGTCCATCCCCTGGTCAGCCTTCCCTGCAATAAATTTAAAATAAAGTTGATTGTGTTATATTGCACCCATTTATAGTCCTAATCTCAAGGCCATGTTGCCCAATATCAGGCTAAATTAATTGTTGTGGTTTTAAGCCAGTAGAAAACCAATCAAAATTTAGGTGATATCAATAACATGGTCATGACCTATAGACGAATGAAATTGTAATTTAAATTGTACACATCTGATAGTAGATAATAGACTAAGAGATGTACTTAAAGATATCAAAAATACTAGCGCAAATCTTATAAAAAGTATTGTCAGTATTCTAGTTGTCATTAATATTGGGCTAATACCATTCAATGATCAAACATCTAATATCTTACAATATATAATGTAACAAAATCATACTAGAAGAATATCTTTGGAGCTTTATAAAAAACATTTTTGAAGCTTATTTTTATTACTGTTGGACTTGGATTCAGGTTATCTGAAGGCAGATCTTTATAGCTTACAGGTTAGCTATAGATATGGTAAATTGGAACTTAGTAGATAGAGGATGTTGCAATTGGAATTACAACATGGCAAAATTGGAAGAGGTAGAATATCACTCAACAAGGTATAGCTATATTAAGATATGTTACTTCAAAGTAAATGCATAAATGAGAATCTATACTAGGCCTTTATTGATATAATTTCATAGACTCATTGTAGTCTCAATTAAAACTTACAACAATCAAGACCTATTGTGAAGAGATAGTCCTAGTTTCTCTAAGAGTAGTGGATATCCAAGAGATTATTGTATTCGTTGAATTGCATTACCATTTATGCCATTACCATTGTGTGACCCCTTCAATATACACGCTGAGTACTTTAAAAGGTACTCAATGTGCCATCTTTCTCTGTGGCGCCTGAATTTCTGGAGGTTACAATTTTATCCCCACTAATATGCTCTTGACGCTGCCGCAGGGGTGGTAGTAACTAGGGTAAAGGGCAAGTATATTCTTATGATATGGCAGGGATTAGTGGCGGAAACAATTTTTAAAATTGGCTAATTATTTCTGCAATTTACTAATCAATGAGAATGGAACTGGAATGAAGAGTCAAATTATGGCGATAATTGATAGGAAACATTCTGTTAAAAAATATGGTTAGTGAAGCGATGTAATTTGTAACATTATAAAAATTATTGGTTGTCAAAGTAGTACCAGAATGTATAATGGCGGATTGATAGGAATCAATCTTGCCAAGAGACACGGATGATTGGGCGAGGTTGTCTTAGGTAGAACCCATATTCATGGTAGATACAGGTAGGATAGTGGTGAGATCTATAAGGCATTATAGTAATATTATTGGAGTAAATGTCACATGATTAGCCAAATCCAATCGTTAACGTTTCCCCCACTTGACCAACCTTGGGGGATTGGTAGTTGCCTGCAACCATCTGTTGTGTTATTAGAATAGGTAGTCGGTGCCTCAGATTAATGCTAAATTTTTAATGTAAATTTAGCTTGCAATATAAAGAAGTGTTCCTTGATAGGGTCCTTGAGCGTTTAGATATCAGTTGATGTTTTCTCTATAGTATTATATGGATCCTTTAAGAAGTGCTAAACTAATTAGTCCTGCCAAGCCATGGTTATTGTAATAGAGCACCCTATTCCCATGCTGAGATGGGATAAAGAGTGTCAATTCTGGTTTTCTCTTTCTCAAATTCATATTATATCTCAATATGTTGCAATAAGACTCACTCTGGAGCTAATCTTTTTTTAGCACTAGTAGTGCCCAACCCAGAAAGAAAGAGCCGCCATGCATTTTTATTTGCAAATGGACCAAACAAAGGGATTATTAGAAATAAAGAAAATTTCTAATATGAACCTCAGCTAACATCCTAAAAAGCCATACAGAAGGTGAGGAAGCTTTGAGGAAACTTTTGTCTGGCACCCACTTTTGCTGGCGGACCATGGCGGACAACATTGGGGTAGGAGCATCAGCAATATGAGGCATAAGGAGGTATAATTGTGGGTTTTCTTCATTGATGAGGCCAAGAGTATATAGCCTCAATGTATTGATCAAGCTGATGATAAGCGAAAGTGATGAGAGCAGGCACACAAGTGAATGACTTGATGCGCTGGCAGGTTTAAGGATAGGTGGGGTTGAAAAGAGGTCATGCTACATCAATGCAAGCGCGGCTTGCACCAAAAGAATACACCTCAATTTTATACTTCGCATCTTTGTCAAATCTCTGGAGCTGAACTTCTTCAGTGTTAGATTTTCAAAAATAATGGCAGGGGTCTTTTTCATCTCTGTGAATGCAAGAGTATATGATTGGTGGCAGGGTGAGCTATGACCTGTATAATAATTGGAATAGCAATCTTCCATTGGATAAGTGGAACGTATTGTTGATGTAAAGCTTACTTATAGTAGGAAGAGAATCCAACTGGATGGTCTGCCTGATGCCAATTTCTGAGGATGATGAGCAGAGTTCATTAAACCCGCTCTACAGCACCATTCATTTGTAGGTGATAGGGCGTTGACATGAACCCTCAACCTCCTCAATTTGTTAATCTTAGCGATCACATATGAGGTAAAATTTACAAAATGTCTGTAAAGTTAATTTAAGGCACCAGTGTTTTTATTAATTCTAAGTTTAAAAATTTTGCAGTCATTGTGGTCTTCAAGTATCTAATTAGTTTAATTTTTTAGCCATTTTGTATGGTGATTGACAGATATCAAAATATACTAAATTAAGGATCTCTTTCTGCTAAGCATCACTTTTCGAAAATCAATTCAGCCTGAAATTTAGCTCCACTAAAGAGATTTACGAAAACTATTAGCAAATATGGTGGGAAACCCCGCAAAAGAACCCGCAGGCTATGCCAAACGAGCCAGCACCACCCCCAAACGAAGCAATCCTCGGTTACCCACCTCAGGGTCAACCAGAATCACCCGCTCTCAAGCAGCAGCCATGAAAGCAGGCACCACCCCCCAACCTGGAGCTACTCCAACTAGCGCCAGTTCACCTGATCGCACTTCTGCAACCTGCACGCCTAACAGCTCTGTGTGCGCTGCCTCCCACCAACCCGCTGGGCCCCCTCCAACCAAGGAGGCCATCACTCACGCTGTTTTAATGGCGTCTGCTCAGTCGAATGCAACTCAGCCCATCCAGGCATTCACCTCCCCCATTGTGTCAGCTAATTCAGCCCCATCTATTATTGCTGACGCCGTGTTTCTGGCTCCCTCCATGAGGGGCGATACCCAGCTACCTGGCCCCCAAATCCTTTGATGTAAGGTTGGTTTAGCCGCACATTCAGGTTCACTAAGCACCAAATTGGGACAATCTACTCTTCCCAATGAGGATTCAAATGGTTCGGATTTTGGAACTTCACACCAGTTCCAATCTCACCCGTCCCATTTAAACCCCGTAATTGGCACTTCTCAAGTTGGCACTTTATCTCAATATGCTGAAAACGACCAATTCACCAATCAGCCAATGAGTTTTGCCCACGAAATCACAGCAAATACTCGGGCTGAATTTACCCAAATAGATTGGGATGGTGATGAAACATCTCCCTCCTCCCAACTGGCTGGAGTTAATTCCAATCTGGATGGGCCTCCCCAATTTAGCGAGGCCCAAAAAACCGCCCCTCTTTTTAGTATAATGCCAGCAACTGCTGTAACATTCCAGCAACAAGGGAACTCTGCAAACTTGTCCAAACCACCAGCTCACACTCAACCCGCAATTGCAGCCCAAAGCAAACACAAACGTACCAAAGGAGCCACTGGGGCGTGGCAAAAACCTCTGGCACCAACGCTACCCAAAGCTGATCCCCGTGAAGTGGCGTTTATTGCTGATGTTAATAAGAAATGGGCCGAAACTAGAGCGCAAAAAGCTCTACCTCGCTCAACCCTCTCCCACGCAATTCGCCTTTATTATGGGCATAACCCTGTTGAATTCTATACAGAGGATTACTTCTCATACTTTGCAGCGATTGCGGAGACATTCCCTATTAACACCACCATCCATGAATCAGTGGAGGGCCACTACATCGATGTGGGCTTCACTGAAGCTGCCCTTGCTGACCATGCTGCCACCCTCCAGGTAATTATTCCACGCGGATCTCTTCGCATCTCCCGCACACGCTCTCACCTGGAGAAAATTTCATGGGTTACTTTTTCCAACCTACCAACGACTGTTGATCCTGAGTCTCTTAAACTGGCACTCCATCGTGGTTTAATGGAGTTTGGGTCTGTTCTTTCAGTGGACTTTAGCGTCCCCTCTTACTATGCTCCACTCAAAGAGCTCGCACTGCTAGGGCGTCATTCATCCCCTCCCCCACTGTATCCCGTAACATTGAGGTTATTCCTCGTGTGGCGGTAGTTGGGGCATGCCCTGAGATCTTTTTTGTCGACCCTGATCAGGCGCGCCCCCGGTGTTCATGGTGTAACGCCCTTGGACACTTGTATAGTGGCTGCACAGCTCGAAAACAAGCCCTCTTAGCCACCACCCAGGGGCCTAAACCAGGCCAAAAACGATCCCACGTGGCTGCAGCAGCAATTCCACAACCCACACAATGGGTTCCCGTTCAAGACCTGTCTCCTGATGCCTTACAACTAGCAGTTGAAACAGCTAACCCCACTATTGGTATGGGATACCTTCGCGCTCATGCCCCCTACAATGGGCACCCCCTCCAATCTCCCAGAGTCAACTCTCTCACTCACCAAGCGCAAGGCATCTCCCACAGGGTGCCCCTCGTCAGCCACCCCCACTCAGGGCTCCGCGGCACCCCCACCAACCTCCACCAGCGATTTATCGCATCAACCCTCAGCTCCCAATGGAGCTATGCCCACCAGCATGGACTAGCAACCCGCGGCCTGCGGTAGAAGTGCCACCTCAAAGAGTCCTACCCCAACCCCACAGTCCATTTCGCGCGGATCCTTTGCAGTGTTGGAGGAAGTGAATATGGACTCAGACTCATCAAATGGGGACACCGCGGAGGTCACCATTGAGCACCCTCAGGTCCTTCCCCTGCAACGGAGCGGGGGCAGCATCCTAGGCTGGCTTACTGGGTCCTCCGCCCCCCACCCTCTCCTTCCCCTCAGAACCCTCGACGCTCCTCACGGATTGCAGCTAATATTCAAGCTAAAGGACTCAAACTAGCCGCCTCGCAGCAGCAGGTTTAAGCGCTGGCAACCCCCCAGGACATGGAGGGGAACAGCTATGAGTCCCCACGGCAGCACCCTGGCCCTGCAATCCATCAACGCGAATGGGTTGCGGGACTTTAAGCGGCGATCCCGCCTCTTCCGCAACTTCAGGTCAGCACAAATTGACATCGCTGCTGTCCAGGAGCCCCATATCCTCCCCCACGAACAATCAGCATGGAATGAACAGTTTGGAGGCAACTCCTTCTGGACAAACCATGCCGCCCTTATTGTTTTGAATCCCTAGGTTAAAACCCATTCTTTTTCACAATATCTAGGTGGCCGCCTCATACTGGCCAAACTCACCACTTCTGACTTCTCTTTCTTCGCTGCAAGCATCTACCTGCCTAATGCAGGTCAGGAGAAAAATCGGCTCTTGGAAGAGCTCCTCCAACTCAATCTCCCACGGAATACAGTTCTCTTAGGAGATTTCAACACAACCATAAGTCGCGTCCGTGACTCTTACCCCCCTGCAGCAAAGGAACGCCCTGGATCAAGTCGCTTCCAAGATTTCCTTCGCCTGAGCGGCTTTATAGATGCGCTTCCACCCTCCGCGTCTGGCCTAGGTTGCATGACTAGGATCCAGTATGATGGAGGAGCTTTCCGGTCAGCGTCACGCATAGATATGGCAATGATTGGCCCCCTGCTAATTGGCCGCGTCTCCTCTCCCATCTCTCGTGACAACCATCTGAGTGATCACAGGTCACTCACCGTTGTCCTCACCATCACACTTAGACCGTCGCGTAGGTTCTGGCCTAGGGTTGCCCCAGCTCTTCTCAACAACCCCTTCACTAAGGAGAAGCTGTCTATGACCATCCGGGAGACTCTCACCTCCCCCCCACCTCACCTGCTTGACCACAAGGCTAGATGGGCGGTGACCAAGGAGGGAATCACCCGCGTTGCTTACAACTGTGCCAAAGCCCAGATGACTGCAGCTCGCTCCAGAGTCAAAAGGGCGGAAGCCAGAATCAGACATCTAGAGTGAAAATGCCAGCCTTCGCCCTCTCCCAGATGGTTGGAAGACTGGGAAGCGGCGCAGGAAGCACTCCACTTGGAGCTCACACTGCAGGTAGAACGGGCAGCAAACTTTACAACATCTCGTTACTATGATCAATGGGAACGCCCCACCAGCTTCTTCTTTCAGAAACAGAAAGCCCGGTCAACAGCGCAGGATATTACTGCACTGAAGATTGGCACTACAAATACTTCAGATAAGGAGGAAATCACGCAGGAACTACACCGCTTCTACTCCAGCCTCTTCCATGCCACCCAGGTGGACCTACCGGACATCCAAGACTTCCTGTGGCGGGCTCCAGAGCCGTCCATTGACCCACGGGCTGATGAGGCTCTACTGGCGCCTATTTCCATCCAGGAGGTGATGGAAACTCTTCTGAAATCCCCACGGCTTAGAGCCCCAGGCCCAGACGGAATACCCTTTGAGGTGTACCTTCTGGAACCTGCAGTGATAGCCAGAACCCTCCGCGACCTCTTCGCTGCACTCTTGGTGAATGGCGAGGTCCTCCCCGACTCCAGAGGCTCAATCACGACCCTCATTCACAAGAAGTCAGACCGTGAGAGCCTGGCGAACTGGCGCCCCATAGCGTTGATCAACACAGACCACAAGCTCTTCACGAAGCTTCTGGCCAACCGCATCACCAAATGGGTGTCACCTCGCCTCTCCCCACCCCAGCACGGTTTTATTCCGGGGAAATCGTTATGGGACAACTTTAATGACCTTCACGTGACTTTGACTGCTAACTCTCGTAAGGTGAATGGCTTTGTGGCTCTCCTGGATATGGAGAAAGCATATGATCGGGTAGCCTGGAAGTATATTGATGCTTCCCTGGCCCGCTTCCATTTCCCACCCACAGCTAGGCGCTGGATATCAGCGCTCTATGACCAGCTCCACACCAGAGTCCTGGCGCCAATGGGTTTTACAGTGGCAGTACCTGATGGACAAGGTCTCCGGCAAGGGAACCCCCTGAGCCCTATCCTTTTTAACATCACCCTTGACCCCCTCTTGGCCTCCTTACAGGACAAGCTAACAGGGATTCTGGTCCCAGGTAAAGCCCCCACACGCACCATGGCATTTGCAGATGACACTGCCATTGCATTTGGCTGCCCTGGGGATGTTGCCCTCGCTGCTGTGACCATTGAGAGGTACACCAAGGCGTCCAACGCCATGGTCAACACCTCCAAGACAACAGTTGTACAGGTCAGCTCCCCCACCTTCCCCCACCATTTGGTATTGAACCAGAGCGCGGTACCTTCCATCACCTGGGCGTTCTCACCAACCAACAAGGAGTTGCGCTAAAAGACAATGAGGACTTGCTCCTTGCAGCAGTTAACTCCAGGATTGCCAGCTGGAACCGGCGGCACATCACCCCCAGGGTCGAGCTCTGATGGCCAATGTGTTCCTCCTCTCCAAAGTCTGGTTCCTAGCGCACGTCTGCCCATTCACAGATGCCTTTTATACGCGGCTCAATGTACTCCTCCGCTGTTGGATCTGGGGCTCAAATCATCCACCAATGGCCCTCTCAACCATTTCCTGACCCTGCAATGAAGGGGGCCTAGGGCTTCTGGACACGCGATCCCACGCCACCACAATCTTCCTGAAGTTCCTATGGCCGATTGTCTGCTGGGACGCGACCCCCATGCCCCAATGGGCGCCCGCCCTCCGCCAGTCAGTGTCAGCAGCTCTGGGTCTTCCTAGAGCATCTCTGACCTCATTAGGGGAGTGGCTCACAAACCACCCAGGCCATCGCCTAAAACCATCCTCATCCCCCTACTGGAAACAGGCTCTCCTTGCCCTGAAACGAGCAGGCGCGCGGATCCACCATGCGCTCCCATACAGAAGGGAAGGCCCTGGCCTCAGCCCCCGTCGCCATGCAATTGTGCACAATGGACAAGTTGTCACAACTCGCCTCAACCCCCAAGATCGTCCTCCCATCCGCCCAAGACTCCTTGAGCTCCTCCCTCCCTCCGTGAGATTTGACCTTAAGGAATTGTGGAAGAATGTCTATCACCCCATCCTGTCAGCAAAGGTGTCCAACACCTTATGGAGGGTACTCCACTGTTCATACAGGACAGGGGACCGGACTGGCCCTACCTTCCAGCACCGAAGCTACCCCTGCTGTGTGGAGCCTATTGACTCCCACCTCCTTCGTTTTTTCACCTGTCCAGGTGTCGCCGCATTTTGGCCAAAGGCCCGCGAGCTCCTCCATGCTCAGCCCTGGTCTGGACACCCTGTGCAAGACCTCATGTTTGAGCAGACATTGCCTGGTTGCCACCGACCCCTCCGTGTCCTCGCCTATGCCACAGCCATCTGGACCGTCCATAACTCCTTCCTTCGTGCTGCCTTTGACCAGCAGGTGTGGACCCTTCCACACATGATCACCCACTTTCAGGTACACTTTGAGATGGCCCTGAAGGTCTGCACTATGTCGCCAACCCTCCCCCGCTCAGTTGTCACTGCAGCACGGCTCTGGCGCGCAAACCCCCCTCCCTACTTGATGCCTCCTACCTCCCCTTCCCTCGCCTCAGGCTCTTAGGAGCCCAGGCGTAATTCAATAAACATCGATGAATCCCCCCCTTGGGTTGGGACCATCTAGTACTAAAAAAATATACTAAATTAAACCGTCACTTGCAGTTAGCATCTCCACAATGACAGTTGACAGATAGTTAAAGGAAAGTTGGGTTAACCATTTGGTACAAGGTGCTCTTGTGGTATGGCACCTCCGCTTAACACTCCCTACAGCTGCCAATGCTCTTATGATTAAAAAGTGCAATAATTTCCAATGATATTGTTACTTTAACTGCTTGTACATCTTAGATCCTCCGTGACCTGTGGCTTTATGCTCCCCAGGAAACAGATCCATATGCTCAATTGGGCTTGGTGTCAGATATTTGCGCTCTTTTTTAAAAATTTTAAGCTTCTCATCCTTAATGATGTTGTTTTTCATTATCTGGTCAAGCGCAAGCTGCACCTCTTTTGGTCCATTCTCAATTTATGGTTCTGAAGTTTGCTGTAAAGACTATCTGCCATGGTGGCATTCAATGGGCAGTGGAAAGCTGAGACAATCAATCAGCGTTCTAATTTATTTACACTTGGTTGATGCGAATTCTAAGATCATATGCCTGCAACTTCATCTCCCAATGGGCTAGTTATTCTTCTGGCTCCTTAAAATCTTTCAACTATTTGAGGAAAGATTGGTTAATTACCACTTTATATTTCAATCTAAGGATGAAGACTCTAAAATGAATGCATCCTAAAGCACAACTAAGCACTACTTCTTGGTCAAGGCGTAATTTCTTTTGTGCACGTGTAAGGTCAGTATGAAGTAGGCTATTAGATGCTCTAATTCTTCTTTGACTGAGACAGCACAGTCCCATGGCAGTGAGGGACGCTTCCATTTCAATGGAAAAAGTTTGTCAAGATTTGGATAGATGAGCACCAGCACTGAGGTGAGGCAACTATAGCAATGATTAATATATAACTGATAGTTTAATGTCCACTTAGTAAAGTACTAGTCTTTAAGTTATGGAATAATGAATCTATTATTCTACAATGAGTGGTTAGCTGGGCAGGTAAAACTGCTTCCACCCTAGTGCAGGTTTTGAGTTTGAAACCTGTACTGGCTAGAAAAATTTTCGGTGTGGTATATTTGTCCCAAGTTTAACCCACATCAAATTATTTTTTATTTTTAAAAAAGTCTCTATGAAGCTTGTATAATAGCCAAACATGCCATAGGAAGACCTGGACATTGCACTTATTACTTGGTATCTTCATTTTACTGATGGCACCTTTTTTGGCCAGCTGGGTTCATAAGCCCTTTTTGTTAATAAAAACCCTAGTACTTAAGATTCTTCTAAAATACTTTGGATTTCTTAGGCTTTATCTTAAGTTTTTTAAAACCTGTAACCAACTCTTTTGGATACAAAGATTTAATTCAAATGGCCAACTTGATAATCGCACATGAGAGAAGAGTAATAACAATAGAACAAATATACTGATTAAGAGCATTAGTGGCCAATGTTTAGAATGGTATGGCTTTAAGAGGTATGTAATGCCCTGGTTCTGGGCCAAGAAACATGTCCAAAAAGAAACAACAAAGCCAGACACCGTTGGGTATTGTGGAGTTCACAACGAAACAAAATGAGTACCTCGAAATCTAATATTGTCAACTATTTTTATCATTAGAGAATGGGCTCCGCCTCTACCTAGGGGTAGAATCACATACCTTGTGGGAGAAAGTGGCGAGGCACAGCTCACCCTATTTCCACATGCAGTATATGTAACTACCCATATATACCCTGTGGGTAGGTGATATGAGCTTTGAAACTGAAGATGATTCAGACAATCCTGAAAAAGTCTGAGTCAAAAAACCTCCCGGAAGGTAAACATGTTATATGCACCATTTTCACTAGATAAAACAAAGCAAAAAACTTGTTCATAAAATTTAACTTGCTTCCAATAAACTTTTCTAAAAAAGGTGATCAAGGAGGAACTCCATGCTAGGATTTCCAACTATTGCAAGACTAAACAATTCGAGATGCAGTGATTTCAACTGATGCTGAATCTTTGCACAGGCAAGTCAATAACCATTATTAATCCCTCCCTGAGTATTTGAGGACCTCACCAAAATCCCTTACAATTAAGTTTTCCACATCCAAGATGGAGGTGTCTCAAAGTTGTTCCATGAAACGCCCAAAAGTGCACCACCTATCTGCAACCGCTGTAGTTCCCTAGGGCACTTAAGGTCCATGAGTGTTCTGTAAAAGAGGGCCTGATGGCCTCCGATTTCTGTGATGACATAATAGACAAAGACAACGAGACAATTGCAAAATTAATAGACGCCAAAAAATCCTTCCTATGAGGAGAGGATGGACAGTATATTGGCATAGATTTATTGCTTCGCAAGGTGCTCAAGATGGCACAGAAGGCCTGAAAATGGGCTACGGCAAAGGAAGCATCACTTGCGTCCTCTTCCATCACCACAGCCAAATTCAAAAGATTATGGAAGAAATCGTCCGCACCTACCAATCACATAAAGTAGACCAAGAACACTCTATTCCCGAAAGATTTGATGAAAGTCCACGTATTACTGAATACCCTAAATTCACTAGATAATTCAGATCCACTGGCAACATGAATGCTGGATCCACTTCTCCTTGGATCCAATTCTGAAACCATGGACAGTTACACACTCAGCAACCTGGAAAGAAATAAAACACTGGCGATAAATGCTTACGCAAAATCAAAGGCTGTCAAGAGCTGTACAAAAGCACAACAGAAAAGGACCCGCGTAATTAAACAGGAGAGAATGGCTCCATCATCCAGAGCCACTTTCACGTCTGGTGAAAAGTGATAGGGCAGAGGCCCTCCCAACCACTCCTGAGGCGCCGTGGGCACCTCAGTGACAATATGGACACTGAACATCATTTGAACTAGAGTTCAATTGTCTCGAGCAAAAAACTGGACTTCCTGCACAATTCCCCTATAAACATCTTGGCCATCCAAGTAGTTCACTGTCTACAGGGGGAAAAATGATCCTGGTCAAACAGGATAGCACCAAACCAATTGATATGTGCAAACCACTGTGAGTTGGTTGTGCACCAACACAAAAAAGTAGAAATTATTAAAATTTGCGTTTCATCTGAGTGGCTGAATCCTGATTGCACCAATCTCTTTGCATAATAAATTACTATCAATAGCCTGCATTTATGTGCAGAGCACCTCAACTGAAATAAGAATATTTTAAAAAAGTTGCAACACTCCCCATCCCCCCAAACACCCTCATACTGGGTGACTTCTACTGCTGAGCTGACCCTTCCACATACTAATGGCCCCGCATTGAGACACCCTCCTGAGCACGTTGAATTCCGTGCAATGAAATCATCTCTCATCCTATATGACACCTTTCCCAGAGCAACTCTCCTCACAAACAAGACTAGCCCCCATGTGCGCAAGGGAAAGCTCATCTCAATGAGAAGAATTAATCTCATTCTGGATCAACATCTTATTGGACAGTCATATCCATTTTGCCCACCAAAGGAAATTTTCTAACCAAAGACTCATATCAATTTAAGTGTATGAAAATAGCACACCTGCACAGGTCTCATCATGAAGAAGAATCTACCTGAAAACAATAGAGTTCCTGAACTACTCTCACGGTTAAGAGCAAAACCTTGGCCCCAAAATTCACAAACCCCTTTCAATCAGACCCCATCATGATTTGGGCGGATTTCATAATTAAACTAAAAAATCTGATACCTTGCCGCACAAAAACATCACAATAACACAGCCACCATCAGACGCGCCCTGTCTGAACTTGAATATCTTGATCTCACTGCACTAAAATACTGCTATAGCTCTAGATGGGGAAGAAGGTGGGCAGAAATACACGCCCGCCTGAATTCTTTCAACTTCAAAAACCAGCATTAATTATGATAGTGAAGAATAGTAAGCTTATAAAAGGAGGTGAGACCTACTTATTGTACTTATTTTGCCAATTTCACTCCCAAGGCAATCAGCCCACGTGCACACATGTCCAAAAAGAGGATGGCACAGTAGCAACCAACCCATATATTTATACATAGCTGTGCCAACCATTACAAATTCTATACCACTACTCCACGACTGAACCAGAAAAATATTAATAAATTCATAAACACCGCTGAAATCAAACCACTTCTCTCTACAGCGAATAAACTAAACTAATCTCATTGGAGGAGCTATGGGACACAGTGCACAGTGAACCACGCATGAAATGCCCAGGGCATGAAGAGATACCCTCCAAATTCTACAAAAAAATACTCAGAACGTGGCACCGCTCCTGCATCCATGAATAAGTGCCTAATGGACACCTGCCTTCTTCCAGGAGGCCACGACGCCTATGCAAACCCTTTTCAAAAAGGGTGACAAGTTGAGAGCTATCCAACTGGCGTCACATTGTACTAACAAATACAGATACAAAACCTTTTAAATAAATTCTAGAAAAAGACTGGGCGAAATAGCAGCCAAAGTCCTTTCCCCCAACCATTTTGGATTTATACCCAGGAGATGCTTCTGGACCAACATCCAAACCGCTGCTAACAATGTCAATCCATAGCCACTTGTGCCATGGTATTCCTAGACTAAGAAAAGGCATATGTCTGCATCAGCTGGCACTACTTAAAGGATTGTCTGAAAGCATTAAAGCTATCATAAAGATTCATAAATTGGGTAGTACTTCACACAATCAGCTCCATGACTGTGTGCGGCCCTGTATTCCTCACTGAACCAATTTAACCACTAAGAGGACTTAAACAAAGGGATCCCCTCAGCCTATTACTATATAACTTAATCATAGATCCACTCCTGCGCGTAGCAGACAGATGTCTATCTGGAATCACTGCAAAAGGCCATCCAACAGTCAAGATATTGGCCTTTGCAGATGACTGTGTGGCTGGAATAACTAATAATGATGTTACATAGCTACTTTAACACACCCTAGAAAAATTCACATTGAGCAACGCAACGCTCAACAAAGAGGGAATTGAAAATAACCTACTGGGTAAGTACAGGACACTGGACTACAACCCCCTCAACACCATTAAGACAACAACTAGAGTTTGACCCACTTAGCCTAATTTAGTGTCACTCCAAACCCTAAACCCTGTACGCCACATTGGGATATGGCATGAAGCAATTAGTTTACAGCCAATACAATATAAAAAACTGCAAAGAATGTCAAACTGCATTGCATTCCTTAAAGGAAAATCACAAAGGCTAACAGGGCGCGTAATAGTTGCGAACTCACTAATACTCACAACCATTTGCTTCCCTGCCCACGCCATCCCCTTCTCATCCTCCTTCATCTCCTCAGTGCGCGCCATGATCCAAGGATGCTGTGGCCAGGGTCCCGCCCACCAATACGCATGGAGATGCTCAATGGCCCATGCTCAAGTGGTGGCATGGGCTTAATAGACTTCAAAGCCCAAATTAACTGCATACTAGGAAACTGGATAAAGAGCGTACTGGCCCTGGACCTACCAAGCTAACCTTGGTCCAGAACATTAAGGTCCAACTTTGCGCATGAACACAAACTATTAACCCCCACAACCCCTCCAGCCTAATCTCATACCTTCCCATCATTATGACGCTGTCCCATTAGAGACCCATTCACCTAAAAGCCTCCTCTGCACCATCAAAAACTTAAGATGAACTGTCACAATAACAGTTACAAGTCAGGGAAGGGAAGACCCAAAACAAACTCCAAAATTGAAATCAGGGCAACCCAACCTGAGTAACACTCAGGATAGTTTGCCAAGCATCACAAGAGTTAATTTCTTGATGCCTTAGACATCTCATATGACCTCTCAACACAAAATACAATATAGAGGCTCACCCACCACCCACTCCTATAGCCCCAGGAAAGAGCTAAGACCTACAATGTCTTAGACTAACCTACCGAACATCAGACCAATCAAACGCCTCCAATCAATCCTGTGATTTTTAGTAGGAAAATGGTAACTTACACCAACGCCTTGAAGTATTCCCACCTTCAAGAGCTATATGGCAAGAGGTGGCGTGCTGCTCAGAGTACATGCCACCCAGGAGCAATCAATTTTAAGATGTTCTTTGTACCCTATCTTTAATTCTTATTATTACCCACGCTCCGTTCCCACATAGTAGCCATAGCTTTGTGGACCATAAACACTGTCTCAGTATATGATCTCAATTGAACAGTGCTAACCATCCGCGGGACAGTCAACAGATTCCACTTACCCCTACTGGAACACTTCCAGGCGTGGCTATAAGCTATATGAAGCCAAAGCAGCAACGACTCATTGAGTCGTGGTTTTCAGTCTGGTTTTTACATGAGGACCCTTTCTCCACACATGCTCCACCCTAGGGGAGATCCTATGGAATAGACTGCATATTCCCATAAATCCTGGCGGTACCATCTGACAAAATTAGTAGCTTGTCTACTCTGGGGTGTCCATATATAGCTTAAATTTACACATATCACCTTCCTCCTTCTCCTACTCTAGAATACCGGTAGTTTCCATCCTATGGTCATTCTGCATTGATTATATATATATTTAGCTTTATCTTAAGTTTAGCAGTCGTGAGTAAGTAAAAGACTTCCTACAAAAGTTGTAGGTTTTTTCTAGATGTTTTTAAAATCTTTATGCCATCCAAATACACCAAGATTCAGAAGATAGTAAGGTTTCCAAATATGCTATATATGGCTCATTGAAAGGTAGAAGGGGCATTAAATAGCCCTTAAAGCATTCGCGTATCCTGGAACAGCCCTTGATTGGTATTATAGTACATTTCTCCTGTTCTTCTTAACAACTTTAACTGCCAGTAACTGGAGATTAAATCCATGGCGGAAAAGTATTTTTCTCTGCCTCATAAGATAAGCGCATTGTCAAATTTCAGAAGAGGATAATAATCTTTTTTGTTATATTGTGGGCATTTAGTATTCAGTTACTATGAGATTAGAACTTCTTTATTTTTACAATTTGACAAGGGTGATGACCACAGGCTCTAATATAGTACCCCATGTTTTTGGATTAGATCGTTATTTTATTCAATAAGACTTCATCTCTGCATCGGACTGACAGATAAGATGGTGTAAAATAAGTGGGTGGTTTCCTGTGTCAATGAGATGGAGCACGTCCTGGGCGCACCCTAGATCAAAGGTGTCCATTAAAAAATTTACTATACTTATTGGACAAAGACTTTGCTAATCCTTTTTTCTTTATCAGGATGGATAAGTATTTGTGAGGTATTAAAGAGCAAATGGCCTATCAGCTCGCCTCTTTTAGTCCAAACCCCACTAGCGTCCCAAAAAACATTTATGCCTACACTTTTTTGTTGGAAGTATATGTAGAAAGGCAAAAAGTGATGTTGTTGTACCTGAATCAGTAGAGGTAAAGGTTGTTTAGTAAAACGCTGGTCTCTCCATGATCCATATGGTTAATCCCAAGTGCTACAATATGTTCTTAGCTATTGGTTAAATGGAAAAAACAGATTTTATAGGCTTGAAAGTATTATTTAGCTCAATATCCGTATTTACTATGCATTGGTAGTCATGTATAATATTTGGGTGGTATCCTGCCCTCAGAGGAATCTCTTCTGACTCAAAGATTCGATGTGGTTAATATTTGGTTCAAACATACCCACTTTATAAGTGATGGGTTTGATCTCATACCTAAAGGCTAGGTTGTCAAATAATGAAGCTATACCATTAGTCTGTTGGATTCCATTTCTGTAGTAAGTTGGGTGCTTCTGGCTAAGTTTTGCAAAGGTATTCCCTCAAATTGGTAATGACTGTAGGTCATCGTGAATGATATTCTGATGAGACTACAATAATGTGTGCTTAGTAAGATATTCTCAGGAGCCAACATGACTATGGCGACAGACCTTAGCGGCAAGTGCTGTAAGATCTTTAGCAAGGTAGTTTAATTGGCCCTACAGTTCCATATTCCTAATGGTTAATATCCAGAAATAGTTCAAGCTATTTTGACTAGCTAGTAAATTACTTTAATGATGGGCGCCCTGCTATCTACTATAGCCCTGACTCAACCTTGCCTCCGTTAATGTCAATATATATACTCAGAACAGTTATCATCAGTAGTGTTTATCAGATGAACAACAAGCTTGTCGCCCTGGCTCAGATAAGACTTTAGCTCCTCGCAGAGTTGAGGAAATAATTCTTCAACTCTCTGATGGTACGGCTATGTTAGCCACTTCCAATTTTATCATATAGCCAGAGGCAACTGGTAATTTGTACTGCTTCATTTGCTACACATAGGGTTTTGACATCAAATCCATGGCCTGATCTATAGTCTTCTACCAGAGTGAGTGGGTGGTAACTAAGATTCGTCATTGAAAATATGTATTAAAGTGTTGGGGGCTTTGTTGCGCAGTGTGTTATTACAGGGATAGGTTGGAAACCCAGTGAAGCAGAATATTCCCATTAAACTCTGGCCACTCTTTTCCCTAATCATCAGTAGCCAATGTTCCCGCGTGGTGCACCTTTTTTGGCCCCCTTAGAATTGTACTGGCTATCATAATGTCCTTTAGCTCTGAATAGGTGGCACATAATGTGGCGTACATCGAGTTTTTGGCCCTTGCATTGTTTGTGCAGTTCAATTTAGTTTTCCGCTGAGGTGGATTTCTTTAATATGTAAAATTATTGCATTATTACTAATTGGGTTCATTATTCGTTGCAGTGCAATGTGGAGGTTTTTTATATATTCAATACATTATGTTCATTAAATGACACAGCTAGCATAACTCAGTATAACTTTTCATAGGGTTTGCAAATGTTGCATAGGGCAATTTGTGCGTCATATTATTTAAGTTTTTGTGCCCTATAAAACCTGAAACTCAATCATAAAAGGTCGTTGAGTTAAGGAATTTTTTTATTCTTTAAACTGATATTTTAGGCAGAAGGTCATCATGGTGGTCTTCACCTCTGCTCAACTGAACCCTTTTATGGTGTTAGACTTAAAATTTCATTCATCAGCCTATCATATATTTATTTTTCTGCATCAGCAATTCTTGACTTTCTGTTTTCAACAATTTCATTAGCGTGGCCATCTTAGCTTTATTGATTGCGGTAACCATAATAATCTTAAACAGTGACAAAAATATACTTAATTACTTTTTTGTTGAGCTATGGTAGGCTGATTGGGCTAATATGGTAACTGCTGTTGTCCTTTTTTACCCAACCAAGTCCACATGGCGCCGGTGGGATGTTGGTATTTCCAGTTTCTTATCATAAAGGTTATGAGGGTCAGAGTCAATGGTTCAGCGGTAGGCGCAGGTTGAGCTGGTGTACCCTTGCAGTTGATTGGTACAATCAGTGCAGTGCATATGGGGTTTTACAAAAGTAGCTTGGGTCAATTTATTAATTGTGGGCAGAGAAGTCAGACTTTCTGGGAATTTTGACCAACTGTCGCTTCATTGCCATTGGATTCTGAGTTCATCAGAATAGATTTGTGTGCATCAGTGTAAATAACTTATGATTTTCTAGTGGTAGGGGCCCTTCCAAGATCTACATAGATAACCCTTTGGTTTATCCTAAAACTGGCCCAGCATATTGAAGAAAATTAGCGCTTGGCCTCCACAGTCTGTATCACCTCTAACAAATTTAGTTTCATATTTGTGAGACTGGCTTCAATGTAATTCTTTTAGATGAGATGTTCTCTTTTAGGGCTTTTGGGCCTGAGATAGATTTTCGATGAGGCAAAATTATAAATATTGGTGTTAGACAATGGTATGGCATCATTCAAGTTTTTTCAAGGGCACTGAGTTGGTACAATGGTCCTTGGAGTTCCACTCAAGGTCTTAAATTTGGTTGTGATGGTCAATTACAGCACCCAGGAGCTGACCAAGCTGATAACCCACTTCTTCCACTAACTAGTTAATAGCACGACCTGTATGGTCATGCGCCTTATGGCAAGTGGCCTCCAAAAATGTATCCCGTGCCACCTCCAATTTTAAATTCCATGACCTTGTTGTAGTGCTGGGTTATATTAACTTTCTATTGCTAATTATTGGCGGTGATTCAATATCTCACTGATGATATGGACTAATTACCGCTCAACTGGCAGCTAGTTTATAATCTCTTTGATTGACTTAACATGCCTACTGTTGGTTGTGTAAGATGACCGCGTGGACCTCTGGAATGTGCTATCTAATTGGACACCAGTAGTTATATGTCTTGGCCCTAGGCCATCATAAATTTGACCAGCTTGCTAATCCAATATGTTGTTGAGTTAAAACTCGCATGATCTGGCAGATAGCAAATGAATGTAGCAGGTAATTATCTAATAAATCTGAGACCGAGTAGCATTATCTTTAAATATGGCAGATATTGCCATTCGTTGAAAAGGAATAGTTTGAATACATGTAATCTTGATTTATATATTTCCTAAGGATCCCCAAGTGTGCCTCATTAAGGGCCTTAGTGGTGAGGCAGTACCCACATATTAGCCATTACATGATTTCCCTAACATGATCATAAGGGAAATTAGCCGTCTTACCTAGAGACTGAGGGGATAATGGCTTTATGAGGATAAGTTCCTTGGAAGAAGCGTCGCTCCCCTCATTATTCAAACTGTAAAGTTGAAGTGGTATCAAATGAGATTCTCATAGGTCTATAGGCTGATTATGGTACTTGTCACTGAAGCCAATGAAAAAGGTGGTTGGAAACGTGACTTATGTTGAATAGTTTCTTCTATAGTATTGCTGTAAGTGCACCCTGTAGTGAGCATTAAAATAGTGCATATGAAATTACATCATGTCAAAATTTTTTCAGGTAGAATAGCACTAAGTTAGGTATATTTTATTAAGACAGAATACATCACGGTTAGATTTGTACATGGGGCTAAATACAAAGATTCTATAAAAAATAAATGCTTCAATCTCACTTATGTCTCATTTAATACTTCCATTATTGTGTCCATCATATAGGTGAAATCCTAGTTCTTATAAGTGTGGTGGATACAATAAATATTATATCTGTTGAATTGCGTTGCCACATATTCCATATCCATTGTGTGACCCACCAATATATACATTGAGTACATTGGGGTGGACCAATGTGGCAGCCCTATTAGTAACACATGAGCATTCTGAGGTTTCCCATGTTTTAGCCCAATAACTATCTCCTGATACCTCCGCAGGGCTCTGTAGAGATTATGACAAGGCCAGTTACATCTTCTTATGGTATGGCAGAGATTAGTTGGTAAAAAATACATGGAGGAATTGGATTACTAATTCTAATAATTATTGATCAGAGGGAATGGAACTGAAATAAGGAATCAAATGGCTAGAAACAGTTTAATATAAATTAATCTGGTAAAAATAGGGTCAATAATGTGATTTAAATTTGTAAGACTAGAAGTTGAGTTGATAAATATTAACAGAATGTTTAATTGCAGAAAGATAGGGTTTAATCTGCCAAGATACTCAGATGGTGTGGCGAAGTACTATTTGGTAATACCAATATTCACTTGAGACGTGGGTGAGGCAGTGGTGAGATCTATATAGCTTTATAGTATTTATTTAAGTCAATATCATGTGGTTGGTCACCACAATTCTTAACAGAGGCCAGTGGTTCTAAGCTACAGTGAGAGTTACAAGAAACTTTGAAATATAGAGTCCAGAGGTTCTGAGAGATATATATTACCTAAAAATTTAATCACACTTGGTTCAAAATCCCAAAAGAGATATTACAAGTTAGGGACCTAACCACACTTAGTTTGGAGGTCTCAATAATAACCTATATAAAAGTGAGACTTAAAAATAAAGGTAGAAGTATAAAGTTAGTTTTTAAGAAAATTAGTATGCACTTTTTATAGTGTAAGGAAAGATAAGGGCTAATCTTAAGTAATTATTATTGGGAAAGATCTCTCTTTTTTTTAGTACTAGATGGTCCCAACCCAAGGGGGGGATTCATCGATGTGGGAAAGATCTCTCTTGCTTACTCTATAATAATTTACCTTTGTTGCAATTTATTAAAAGTAAGTTCATCTGGTAGTCTACCATTTAATAATTTAATTTTTTTGAAGATATCTAATAAAATTAACGGATTTGGCCTTTGGACTGAAATGCATCAATTAATAAAAATTAATAATTTTAAATATAAAGTAAGGGTATATAGAATGATAGATAAATTGGTAACTAAAAGTTGAGGCTTTATGGGACCATCTAGTACTAAAAAAAAGTTGAGGCTTTAACACTATAGTATAAACTAACTGAGACCTCTAAGCCTTGCTTAGGGGTGACAATTATGTTGCTCATGTTGAGTAACTTCTGATTAGCCCAAAATCCCAGAGTCAGGATAGAGATAACAACCTGAGATATTTGGCATAAACTTTGACCTTATGAGTACAGTTATTTTCTTGACTGCAACTTGTATTTGCATATCACTTAGTACAAAAAAAACTTGTATGAGAAGTCAGCGGTATGGCATATCTAGTAGATTTTTGTCTCAATATTGTAAAAATTAATAAGATTAACCTTGAAGTGGTAGAGATTTCTAAAATTCAGTTATAGAAATGGATTCATCTGTAGAGTTAATATAGAACGCAAAAACGAGCGAAGGGATGATGTGACAACTTATTTCTTATTAGTCATGAGGATACTGAGATATTTTTAACACATAGAAGTTTACTGCCTTCAGCTTGTAAATTTAAATTTAGAATGTAAGGCAGGAACTTAGTAGCTTTAGGATAATCATTAAAATAGTAAAAGATACTTATTTTACCTGGTTTTTTTAAACTGGCAGGTAGGCAAATACACAAGATTTAAATACAGCCTTAAATTGATTTGTAAAGATCAAGTGGCAACTTCTTAAATTCTTTTGTATAAGTTGAGCTTTGTCAAACGATATCTATTCTTTGGTGTTGGTTGAAGATCTATCTTATCAGTCAAATAAGTATAGTAAGAAATAAAATGTTTTTAAATGAAATAAAGTAGTAAGATAATTAATTTTTTATATAAGTATTTGGCTTAACTGATTCAAGCAACTCCTCAGATCCAAAAAGAGTCTCATTAAGGGAGGTGACTAAGTTACATCAGCACTATTGTAAGTCCTGAGGAGCACCCCCTGCACCTTAACCAGGAGTTGCACCCTTATAAAACCACAAAGTGGGTCAAACAGTCTTCTCATTCCCTCACCAACCAGAAAATTTTTGTTTATGTGGTTGATGAGAAGGGGTAATTTTCAAAACGCGTGAGTGTTGTTTCTTTACTCCCCTCTTATCACCAAGGAGTTAGTAAAGAAGAATTTGGGGTGTGGCAGGAGGTGGTGGTGGCCAGAATACATGCCAGCAGGGTTAAGGCCTCTCACCTTGCCAGGAGGCATACTGACCTAGTTTGTATTTTGTTAATATTGGCAAGTCAATGCCAAGAAAAACTTAAATCTATCTAATCCCTCTTGGATTCAGAATTGGACCAACAAACTTCCCTGCATCAACAGTGAAAAAAGTTTTCCCAACAGTTTTGGGTATGCAAACCCATTCAATTAAAATAGTATCACCCCTACTTTCCCTGTCCTTGGACGTGCCCTATCAGCCATTAAGCAAATTGTTCTTGGATCACTAGGCATATTTGTGACAGAAAAAACATTTATAAAGTTTTGATACTAATCAAACTGGTCAGGTCAGATCTGAATCAGCATCAGTAGCAATTTAGTGTATTGATTA